>LPNX010075054.1:69104-92566 GCA_001517045.1 Pseudotsuga menziesii | reverse complement strand
TGGAATTTGAACAAATGTACATAGAATTTTTAAAGGTTGGTAAATTAACTTACAAAATTTGGTTTTTCTACAGTCTCCACTGATGCGACCTATCCCTCTTATTTGGCGATGGGGATCACCAGTGAGTAGTCAGAAAAGAAAGCTCGACTTCTCCGAAGACATTGGCAGTGGAAGCGAAAGGGGGGATAACTAGAATAAATGTATACGGGGGATACATAGACATAACTTTTTGTTCATATACACACATATGTACTTTTTGATCCACTATTTTGTATTATGGCCATGTGGCATGACAATTTTGGTAACATTATTTCTATACATATATAATATAAAGAAAGGTTCAAATTTATACATATATGGTTGACTTGATCTTGGAACATGATATGCATGGTTCACCTATGTGATATAATGATATGTGTGGTTCACATGTGTGCTAACTTATGAATTTCCAATACTTAAAGGAAGAATTTACAACTCATCAACCTTTTAACATTATGGCTATCCTCAACTGTTTAACATCATAACCATACCATACACTAACTAAATTACATGCACTAACAATCATATCATTATGTCATGCATGGATGTGTAATATATACCATATCATACCCTAAAATACCCTATGATACTAACATCATACCATTCTAACATACAATAACATACCCTACAATACCCTATGATACTAACATCATACCATACTAACATACAATAATATACCCTACATTACTCTATGACACTAACATACAATAACATACCATAACATAACATACTAACATCATACCATACCATTGTAATATACCATACATTAACATCATAAAACTAAGTCATGCATGCATGTGTAATATATACCATATCATACCCTACAATACCTTATGATACCAACATCATACCATACTAACATACATCATACCCTACAAACCCTAGTTGGTTTTCAATATGTACATACATCCATGTGTTTCTAGTTCCATCTCATAACTTGTAGAGAGGTCACTAAACCATATTTCCATGTCATAACTTCTCAACCCTAGTGATAGCATGCAAATTGGTGTTCATGAAACCCTAGTTGGTTTCCATTTGTACATGTCCATGTGTTTATAGTTCCCTCTCTTAAATTGTAAATTGCTCACTAAACCCTAGTTCCATCTAATTATTTGTCAACCCTAGTTGGTTTCCAATTTCTAGTTCCCTCTCTTAACTTGTAAATTGCTCACTAAACCCGAGTTCAATCTCATTGTTTGTCAACCCTAGATGATAGCATGCAAATTGGTGTTCATGAAAGCCTAGTTGGTTTCTGATTTGTACATGGCCATGTGTTTATAGTTCCCTCTCTTAATTTGTAAATTGCTTGAAGTAAACCCTAGTTCCATCTCATTATTTGTCAACACTAGTGATAGCATGCAAATTGGTGTTCATGAAAGCCTAGTTGGTTTCTAATTTGTACATGTACATGTGTTTCTAGTTCCCTCTCTTAACTTGTAAATTTCTCACTAAACCTTGATCCATCTCATTATTTTTCAACCCTAGTGATAGCATGAAAATTGGTATTCATGAAAGCCTAGTTGGTGCATGCAAGTATTGGTGATCATGTGTTTCTAGTTCCCTCTCTTAATTTGCAAATTTCTCACGAAACCCTAGTTCCATCTCATACCTTAACAACCCTAGTTGGTTCATGCAAATTGGTGTTCATGAAAGCCTAGTTGGTGCATGCAAGTATTGGTGATCATGTGTTTCTAGTTCCCTCTCCTAACTTTCAAATTGTTCACTAAACCCTAGTTCCATCTCAGACCTTGTCAACCCTAGTTGGTGCATGCAATCTGGTGTTCATGAAAGCCTAGTTGGTGCATGCAATTATTGGTGATCATGTGTTTCTATTTCGCTCTCTTACCTTGCAAATTGTTCACAAAACCCTAGTTCCATCTCATACCTTGTCAACCCTAGTTGGTGCATGCAAATGGGTTTTCATGAAATCCTAGTTGGTGCATGCAAGTATTGGTGATCATGTGTTTCTAGTTCCCTCTCCTAACTTGTAAATTTCTCACTAAACCCTAGTTCCATCTCATACCTTTTTAACCCTATTTGGTGCATGCAAATTGGTGTTCATGAAAGCCTAGTTGGTGCATGCAAGTATTGGTGATCATGTGTTTCTAGTTCCCTCTCCTAAATTGCAAAGTGCTCACTAAACCTAATCCATCTCATTATTTTTCAACCCTAGTGATAGCATACAAATTGGTGTTCATTAAATACTAGTTGGTGCATGCAAGTATTGGTGATCATGTGTTTCTAGTTCCCTCTCTTATCACGAAACCTTAGTTCCATATCATACATTGTCAACCCTAGTTGGTGCATGCAAATTGGTGTTCATGAAAGCCTAGTTGGTGCATGCAAGTATTGCTGATCATGTGTTTCTAGTTCCCTCTCCTAACTTGCAAATTGCTTGCTAAAACCTAGTTCCATCTCATACCTTGTCAACCCTAGTTGGTGCATGCAAATCGGTGTTCATGAAGGCCTAGTTGGTGCACGCAAGTATTGGTGATCATGTGTTTCTAGTTCCCTCTCTTAACTTACAAATTGCTCACAAAACCCTAGTTCCATCTCATACCTTGTTAAACCAATTTGGTGCATGCAAATTGGTGTTCATGAAAGCCTAGTTGGTGCATGCAAGTATTCCTGATCATGTGTTTCTAGTTCCCTCTCCTAACTTGCAAATTGCTCACTAAACCCTAGTTACATCACATACCTTGTCAACCCTAGTTGGTGCATGCAAATTGGTGTTCATGAAAACCTAGTTGGTGCATGCAAGTATTGGTGATCATGTGTTTCTAGTTCCCTCTCTTAACTTGCAAATTGCTCACGAAACACTAGTTCCATCTCATACCTTGTCAACCCTAGTTGGTGCATGCAAATTGGTGTTCATGAAATCCTATTTGGTACATGCAAGTATTGGTGATCATGTGTTTCTAGTTCCCTCCCCTAACTTGCAAATTTCTCAGTAAACCCTAGTTACATCTCATACCTTGTCAACCCTAGTTGGTGCATGCAAATTGGTGTTCATGAAATCCTAGTTCGTGCATGCAAATATTGGTGATCATGTGTTTCTAGTTCCCTCTCCTAACTTGAAAATTTCTCACTAAACCCTAGTTCCATCTCATACCTTGTCAACCCTAGTTGGTGCATGTGAATTGGTGTTCATTAAATCCTATTTGGTGCATGCAAGTATTGGTGATCATCTGTTTCTAGTTCCCTCTATTAACTTGGAAATTGCTCACTAAATCCTAGTTCTATCTCATTATTTGTCAACTCTAGTGATAGCATGCAAATTGGTGTTCATGAAAGCCTAGTTGGTGCATGCAAATAATGGTGATCATGTGTTTCTAGTTCCCTCTCCTAACTTGTAAATTTCTCACTAAACCCTAGTTCCATATCATACCTTGTCAACCCTAGTTGGTGCATGCAAGTATTGGTGATCTTGTGTTTCTAGTTCCCTCTCTTAACTTGTAAATTTCTCACTAAACCCTAGTTCCATCACATTATTTGTCAACCCTAGTGATAGAATGCAAATTGGTGTTCATGAAAATCTAGTTGGTGCATGCAAGTATTGGTGATTATGTGTTTCTAGTTCCCTCTCTTAACTTGTAAATTGCTCACTAAACCCTAGTTCCATCTCATACCTTGTCAACCCTAGTTCCATATCATACCTTGTCAACCCTAGTTGGTGCATGCAAATTGGTGTTCATGAAATCCTAGTTGGTGCATGCAAGTATTGGTGATCATGTGCTTCTATTTCCCTCTTGTAACTTGCAAATTGCTCATGAAATCCTAGTTCCATCTCATACCTTGTCAACCCTAGTTGGTGCATGCAAATTGGTGTTCATAAAATCCTAGCTGGTGCATGCAAGTATTGGTGAACATGTGTTTCTAGTTCCCTCTCCTAACTTGCAAATTGCTCACTAAACCCTAGTTCTATCTCATATCCTATCAACCCTAGTTGGTGCATGCAAATTGGTGTTCATGAAATCCTAGTTTGTGCGTGCAAGTGTTGGTGATCATGTGTTTCTAGTTCCCTCTCTTAACTTGCAAATTGCTCACTAAACCCTAGTTCCATCTCATACCTTTTCAACCCTAGGTGGTGCATGCAAATTTGTATTCATGAAAGCCTATTTGGTGCATGCAAGTATTGGTGATCATGTGTTTCTAGTTCCCTCTCCTAACTTGAAAATTGCTCACTAAACCCTAGTTCCAGCTCATACTTTGTCAAGCCTAGTTGGTGCATGCAAATTGGTGTTCATGAAAACCTAGTTGGTGCATGCAAGTATTGGTGATCATGTGTTTCTAGTTCCCTCTCCTAACTTGAAAATTGCTCACTAAACCCTAGTCTCATACCTTGTCAACCCTAGTTTGTGCATGCAAATTGGTGTTCATGAAAGCCTAGTTGGTGCATGCAAGTATTGGTGATCATGTGTTTCTAGTTCCCTCTCTTAACTTGGAAATTGCTCACTAAACCCTAGTTCCATCTCATACCTTGTCAAACCTAGTGATAGCATGCAAATTGGTGTTCATGAAAGCCTAGTTGGTGCATGCAAGTATTCGTGATCATGTGTTTCTAGTTCCCTCTCCTAACTTGTAAATTGCTCACTAAACCCTAGTTCCATATCATACCGTGTCAACCCTAGTTGCTACATGTAAATTGGTGTTCATGAAAGCCTAGTTGGTGCATGCAAGTATTGGTGATCATGTGTTTCTAGTTCCCTCTATTAACTTGTAAATTGCTCACTAAACCATCGTTCCATCTCATTATTTTTCAACCCTAGGATAGCATGCAAATTGTTGTTCATGAAAGCCTAGTTGGTCCATGAAAGTATTGGTGATCATGTGTTTCTAGTTCCCTCTCATAACTTGTAAATTGCTCACTAAACCCTAGTTCCATGTCATACCTTGCCAACCCTAGTTGGTGCATGCAAATTGGTGTTCATGAAAGCCTAGTTGGTGCATGCTAGTATTGGTGATCATGTGTTTCTAGTTCCCTCTCTTAACTTGTAAATTGCTCACTAAAACCTAATCCATCTCATTATTTGTCAACCATAGTGATAGCATGCAAATTGGTGTTCATGAAACCCTAGTTGGTTTCTGATTTGTACATGGGCATGTGTTTCTAGTTCCCTCTCTTAACTTGCAAATTTCTCACTAAACCCTAGTTCGATCTCATACCTTGTCAACCCTAGTTGGTGCATGCAAATTGGTGTTCATGAAAGCCTAGTTGGTGCATGCAAGTATTGGTGATCATGTAATCCTAGTTCGTTTTCGATTTGTACATGGAAATGTAATTACATATATATTAAACTAAAAACATCAATAAATTTATATTTCAACAACTCGAGAGCTTGTTATTTTCCGAACTCTATTTGTTGGTGTCTAAAGACACCATTCTTGGTGCCTCTAATGTGTCGTATATGGTGTTTGTATCCTAGGCACATGAAAGGCTAGACATTAGTAACATCATAAGAAAGAAAAGAGAACCCAATGACAATGTGTAAACATGATTTATAGATAACTCACCCGAGTTTGTATGATTGTGTTTATAGTGTCCTGTATCCTTTGAATAATATTATGTCTTTGAATGGTATCTATCAATCACAGGTTTATTACATTGGGAATAAAGTAAGGCTAAATAATTGAAATTGTGCTTCAGAATTCACTTTAAAGGTTAAATAATGCACTTGAAAATGCACTCATACAAGTAGGCCATCCGGATCATCTCTGGTGCCGATGGTATCCATCAATCTTTCATGCTCTATATGAGCCAACAAGTATCATACATGTGACCTATTTTTGTGAACAAGTGTACGCAGCTTGATGTTTATACCAACTACTAGGTTGGTGAAGTGGTATACAATAGATCCTAGTCTATAATCTTGATATGCATACCCACCCTTCCTTTAATGTTGTGTTGCAAGTGTCAAGTACTCCCCTTTTATAACCATCGAACCGATTGGGAATTCAATATTTTCATCATCTGTAACATGTTTGAGAATGGTTTGTTTCCCCTCTAAGCAATGTGCCAACCAATAGTCAGAACCCCATTCATTATTTTTTGGGGCAACCACTGCATATATCTAACCTGTGAAAGGAAATAGGTCGAGTTAACAATACATTTTGTAAATAAGGTCTTGCATTTCTAATTTATACATAAATTAAATTCTACATAGGTCAAGTAAACAATACATAAATGCATTTCTTATTTAGGTACTACTCATGTACCTACTTGTATGAGATCTGATATGTGATCATAGTCTATAGAAATATGTGTCTGATCATATTCCAAATGGTATATTTCATTAACCCTGTTGAAATTGGTGCCAAGTGTCACTTGATCCCATGTATCAACTGTTAGTATTTCAACATTTAAGCTAGCATTATGTTAAGATCTTTTCACTGAGAGAATAACAAGCACAGCAATAACATAAGCACATCACAAGAGACAAGAGACACAAAGATTTTTGATCGGGGAAACCATAAATGGAGAAAACCCCACAACTTCCTCTAAGATAGTATCACCACAAGATGAACCCAAAACAGTAAGATGTCCTCCCAACACAGCAGTAGCCTTCTGTCTTCTGTCAAGCCAAAGTATTTCCTTCTCCAAAAGTGCGCCACACTTGAGAGAGCAAGTGATGTAATTCACAAGTGATAAATAGAGAGACTCTCACTCTCTATTTATATTCATCCGTTCACTTGAGTTTCCATTTCACACGTAGGCTCAACCTAATAATTACTAATCGAGCCTACACCTTAATTAGTGTATAAGAACTCAAGTGCCCCGAAACTGTGGGGACTTACCTAATGACTTGATATGACTTGTTTACATTATTAATCCTCCCGATCGGAACATCGGGGCATGACCACATGACTCAAATACATATTAGAAACATCCCGGAATAAACATCGGGTTACAATACATAAGAAATACGGATGAATACATTTCGAAGTTACAATTACATCAACACTCCCTCTTAACTAGGAAGGTATTCTTTCAACACGATTTTCAGCACTGGTCTTCTTCTCTGTATCAACTAGATCATCTTCATCTTCAAGTCATCTTCGTCTTCAAGTCATCATCATATTCAAGTTATCTGGATCTGGATCATCTCTCGATCTGGATCGTCATAGAACTGGATCTGGATCATCACTCGATCTAGATCATCATAGAACATTATCACTGGATCTGGATCATCACTCGATCTGGATCATCACTTGATCTGGATCATCATCACTGGACTGGATCTGGATCATCACTCAATCTGGATCTGGATCTGGATCATCACTGCTGGATCTGGATCATCACTCGATCTGGATCTCTCGGAGTCATCATAACTGGATCTGGATCATAGCTCGATCTAGATCATATATGGTCATCATCATGTGTGTATTATCTCGTCATAGGAAGTTCTACAGAGCCAACCCTTTTTCATGCTGGTTGTAGGCCTAGCCCACAGGTAGGTCTTCGCCCAGCACTTAGATCTGACCTGCTCATCAGAAAGGCACGCCCAGCACTCACATCTGATCATGTAGTAAACTACAATCACATAAGAAAGGCCCATCACTCACATTCACCAGCATGGTAGGCACATCAACTACCATCTGTGAAATGGATCAGCACTTACATCTGACCTACTCGTCAGAAAGGCACATCCATCCAGGAAGGAACACATCCTATCACAGTGATGGAAGACTCCCATCCAGACAAGAACACATCCTATCACAGTGATGAGAGATTTCAGCACTTACATCTGACCTACTCGTCAGAAAGGCACATCCATCTAGACAAGAACACATCCTATCACAGTGATGGAAGACTCTCACCCAGGCCGGAGCCCCTCCTACCACAGTGGTGAAAGATTTTTGCACTCACATCTGACCTGGTAGGAACTGAATCCTACACCCTCATCAGAATGGCCCCCAGTCCTTGACTGAGCTACCTAGTAACGGACCAGGCGCCTCCACTCTCCCGGAGAGCGGTTGTAGCCCTTACATCTATCCTCCTCGACAGAATGGCCAGCACTCACATCTTACATGGAAGGAACTAAATCCTTTAGCCATGAACAGAATGGCTCTGCCCTTACATCTGACCTGCTCATCAGAATGGCGGTAGCCCTTACATATGTCCTACTCGACATAATGGCCAGCACTCACATCTGACATGGAAGGAACTAAATCCTTTAGCCATGAACAGAATGGCTCAGCCCTTACATCTGACCTACTCATCAGAATGGCCCTCTCAGTCCCTGACTGAGTGTTCCTGGTAACTGACTAGGTGCCTCCATTCCTAGAATGGCAGTTAGCACTTATATCTGACATGAAAGGAACCAAATCCTCTCACCATGACAGAATGGATTAGCCCTTACATCTGACCTGCTCGTTAGAATGGCTTTGGATCTCTAGCACTCATATCTGACATGGAAGGAACTGAATCCTCTCACCATGACAGAATGGCTCAGCCCTTACAACTGACCATGGAAGGAACCAATCCTCTCACCATGTCACAATGGCTATGGGTCTCATCACTTTCTCTTGGAAGGAACCTCAATCTGGAGAACACCAAGTCTCTCTCTGAAGTACTCAAACTTCATCCTAGCCAATGGCTTCTTCAATACATCAGCTATATGTTCCTCCATCGCAACATACAGGAGCTTCACTGCTCCTCTCTGCACCATATCCCTGATATAGTGATACTTGATCTCGATATGCTTCGACCTGTCATGGAACACTGGATTCTCTGAAAACTTCATGCAACTCTGGTTGTCACAATGTATACAAGTAGCATCCAACTAGACATCAAATATATCAGACAGTAGCTTCCGCAGCCATACTGCCTCACAACTAGCTGAACAAGCTGCGACACACTCTGCTTCAGCTGTACTCAGTGCCACACAGGATTGCTTCTTGCTAAACCAAGAGATCACACCTGATCCCATACTGAAGCAACATCCTGAAGTACTCTTCCTGTCAATGGCACTGCCTACCCAATCATCTGATGATACATCGTAGCATCAACCGTCTCTGATGAAGCATCGCTCAATAGCTTCATGTTCGGTGCCATCGGTGTGGCCATAGCCTTGCAGTCCATCATCCCGAACTTCTTCAGGATCTCTACTGCATACTTCCCTTGTCCAAGGAATATTCCATCTATACTCTGCCAAACCTCCATACCTAGAACAGTAGTGCATCGACACATAACAGGAGCATCACTAGTCTTCCGCCTTCAACCTTGAAGCAAAGGTTGGAATCCACTTTACTCTCAGTAAAGCCTAGAGTCATCAGTAATCTTCCCATCCTGTCGTACCATGTTGAACCTCAATATATTCTGTAGTCACTCCCTCTGAAGCGGAGCATCATACTCCCTCTGTCCTCTATACTCTATGCACTGAAACATTCTGTACCGGAGTGACAAGTAGCTTCCTATGCTACTAATATTCTATGTGACCATCTAGTGTATAGACTTGCATCTTCAACCTTGTAGCGAAGGTTAAGATATTCATCAGGCTCATCATGTATGTGTTTAAACTCTTACTGGCTGCAAATGTCTCTTCGTAGCCTCATGCAAAGAATCTTGTTTTGTATCCCACGATGTTTCCATCTACTGCATGATGGAACTATGAACTTCTCTTTAGGTCTTGATAATACGCCCTGACATCATTCTTCTTGAACTGGTCTTCCATTTCTTATTAGTTACTTCTTCATGGCTGGAAGGTTCTTCATCAATGATGTCACTGCACTCATCATATTATTCTTTGTCTTTGAACTGTCTTCACTTGTTCTTCGGAACAAGTCTTCATTCTTCTTTGCTTGTAGGCGATTATGTATACAATATTTCCTACAAGTCAAATGCAATTGTATGGTTAGAAACATTTCATAAGGAATATTTATACTGGAAAACACTTATGCATAAATATATGATCATGCAACTACTTTAGCCAATACAACATTCATCCATGTCTCACTGAAACTTTCTAGATGCCTTCCATCTCTACCAGGACAACATTGGGATTGTGCACTAATACAATATGTCAGCAAAGAGGTTTCATTCTAGATAAGTAGCAATGGAGAATTTGTATAGCACCATGAGCTACTTACCCATCACATACATATTACTAGTATACTGTCATTAATGCAAACATCCTATCATGCATAATAAAATAACTGAATATAAACAAATGCATAACAAAACAATATCATGAAATGACAATTGAATACTTATCTTTATTTGTTTCATGGGTATACTCCTTCTTGAGTCTTCAGCTTCATCGTCTTCTTCACTCATGATAGCATCGATTCTTATCCAAATGCTAAGGTGGATAAGAAGTTCTTCAAGAGTTGAGTTCTTCATATTCCTCATTGCTTGAGGGATCTTCTTTGGATGATGAGAGCTTGATCTTCAGTTTCTTCCATCTTCCCTTCTCTTCTTATGAATCGAGCTTCTTATTCTTCTTGGAGTATGTTGAAAGTAATCACTTCCTTCTAGAACACATTCCTTGAATGAATGAATTCCACGATCTTGGGAGGCCATTCAAGGTGGCCATCACCACTTCTGCATTCTTCACTGCATCAAGTTGTTCTTGATTTGAGAGACTCTTATGACTGCATGGTCTCTGCATTCTGGATCTTCACATTCTTCAACTAGTTTCTTTAGGTCATATTCTGATTTTGTTCTTCCCCTCAAATAGCTTGAAATTCTGGAAGACCTTCAACAACTTTGCTTGAAATAGGTAGTGCTCTGTAATGCACATGTGCAAGCCTTCTATGTCAAAGCTCATTTGGCTCTACTATATCATGGATCAAGGCTTGTTCTGGATGGCCCTTCAATTGGTACAAGCCTCCTTCTTGTTCTCCAATCACTACCACATCATCGATAGTCTTTCCTTTTGGCCACATGATGACTTGACCATCTATGAATGCAACCCACATTCCTTTTGCATCAATGCTGAAATGGAGAGAAGGTTCTTCTTGAGTCCTGGAACAAACAATACTTCATTCATTGTTAGAGACTTACCAGAGTCTAGCTTGTATGAATATTCCCCACTACCTTATATTGGATATTGGTAGTCATCTCCTAGTTTCACCTTGTGAGGTGATTCATGTTCTGATAGTATTACAAAGGATTCCTTGAATCCCGTCATATGAGTGGAAGCCCCATTGTCTATAATCCAATCATCACTTCCATGAGTAATGTTACCTGTGAGAGCTGATATCAGAACATATTCACCCTCGCTTGAAGAATCTTCACTTTCATATATGGATCTCTTTCTGGATGGTTCATCATCCTCTGCAGCATGAGCATGATGTCTTCTTTGGCCTGGACCAAATTCTTCTTGTGAAATACTTCTAACCTCGTCTCCCTCTGAAACTAGAACCTCCATACTCGTGTAGGTTTTCAATCCATTTTCTTCAGAGAGATCATATACTTCCAGGCTTGGAAGTTTTCAACTTCCCCAAGCTTGTCACCAAGCTGATGTGATATATCATATTGAAATGAGAACCTTAAATGGAAATAGCAAGGGATTAGATCTTACCGATTTGAGGTGTCCGTCCTTGTCCCGGAGTTCGCTGATCTAGGGTTTGTCGCAAAAAACCTAATTTTAAAAACTTGGAATCTTTTAGATCTGATTGGACAAATAGATAGATCTCTTCAAATGGAGCTGTCCAATGTACTCCTTTTCTAAAAATAGTGGAAAGAAGCTCCCAGAACAGGAAGCCCTAATTTTCTGATTTCTTCTGCAGAAATGCCTGTTACTGTTTCTATAATATCTCCAAAATTATTGATCCTCTGTGTCTAAAATTTATCACTAAGGTAACATCGCACGTCCCTGATCCAACACCGTAGGTTTCATCAGAATTGGTTTCACCATTTGGGATTTATGATCCTTTTCCCAAGGTGACCTGTTACAGTACTGTTCAGAACAGCGAAGTTGTATGGAATGCCACGTGTCACTGGTTCATCCTCTAAGACTGATATTCGGACCACAGAACATAAATTCCATGCCCTTTTTGGAACATATTTAGGAATTCCATTTGGACCTCTGTAGCTGAAGATACTACAGATCTCCCCAGATTTCCTGTTTAGGGATGAATTCTAGAAGAGGCTGGAACCCTAACTTGGAGAGATCATATCTCCCAGAATATAGCGAATCTGAGGCTGATGTTTGGACACAGTGTTCATCAGGATTTTATATTTGGTCTTTGCAATTTTTAGCTTTTGAGACTTCGCCAATCTCGGAATATAGCGACTGTACCAAAACTTAGCATTTTTAGTATTTAGGGTTTCTCCTAGCTTAGGGTCAAACTAGGGTTTGACTTTCCTGGAGTTTCACCCAACCAAATTTCTTGATCCAGGTCTCTAAACTTTGGTTTTGATGAGGAAAACAATCCTATGCTGGTCTCACTCAAAAATTCCTCTTTTGTAGAAATCCCTAATTTCCACATGGAAACTGACAATGCTTGAAATTGAATTCCGCATCGACAGAAAGATGCACCCTTCAATGGAGAGTCATCCTAACATACTTTTGCTGAAAATCTATGGAGGAAGATCCACAAAATAGGAAGCCCTAGTTCATGTAGCTGCACAATGTCTTCTTCTCAGGTTAGCTCTGATACCATGTTAGTTTTTCAACATTTAAGCTAGCATTATGTTAAGATCTTTTCACTGAGAGAATAACAAGCACAACAATAACATAAGCACATCACAAGAGACACAAAGAGTTTTGATCGGGGAAACCATAAATGGAGAAAACCCCACAACTTCCTCTAAGATAGTATCACCACAAGATGTAAAACCCAAAACAGTAAGATGTCCTCCCAACACAGTAGTAGCCTTCTGTCTTCTGTCAAGCCAAAGTATTTCCTTCTCCAAAAGTGCGCCACACTTGAGAGAGCAAGTGATGTAATTCACAAGTGATAAATAGAGAGACTCTCACTCTCTATTTATATTCATCCGTTCACTTGAGTTGCCATTTCACACGTAGGCTCAACCTAATAATTACTACTTGAGCCTACACCTTAATTAGTGTATAATAACTCAAGTGCCCCGAAACTGTGGGGACTTACCTAATGACTTGATATGACTTGTTTACATTATTAATCCTCCCGATCGGAACATCGGGGCATGACCACATGACTCAAATACATATTAGAAACATCCCGGAATAAACATCGGGTTACAATACATAGAAGAATACATTCCGAATTTACATATACATCAACATCAACAGTATTTGTATCCTCACAATCATCCCATTCACCGATGCTACAGGAACTGCAAAAGCAAGCCTTCAATATTGTCCAAATTTGTAGGGTCGAGTTGTTTGAGCTTCTAATTGAATGAAACTGTCGAGTTCCATGCACTATGTTCACCCGATATCTTTGTGATTGGTCCACATTTGTCACCTCCCAGAATATTCTTCGCACTAAGTGTTTCCTTGTTGCTTTTTCTCCCATGATAGATGCACACCATTCGACTATAGATGCAATGTCTCGAAGGAGAGCACCTGTAAACTTCATCTCTTCCCTTCGAAGGGAAGTTTTAATGCATGCACCAGCGCCATCATGCTCTCCTTTTCCATGACCAGTTTCAAAGTAGTTCCATACATGTGGCACCTTGTATTTTATGTGAAACAAACACATGCATTCTTCAACTGTCCAGCACAACCATCTGACCAAATGAAATGATTATAAAATTGTATATCCATAGCTATCACATGACCATAGAATAATTTAAAGCAATGTTGCACATAATGGATGTCATGGGTCCGGTAGTAACTTATGTAGAAGTGATTTTCTTTCAATATCACACGTTTCTATTCATTGCTATCTTTCCCATGTCGATACGTGACATGCACCATTATGCTCACCTGCTCTGAGTGATAGTATTGACTTTGAATTTCATTTTGTGGTTGTAGGGTGTAATTTTCCGCAAAGTCAACCACTAATAGTATTGTTCGAGAGGGAAGGTGTCCTGACATATTTTGAATTGCTCATCTTGCCACCGTGCCATATCGACATGTTGAATGTACTGTTGGATCTTTCCATGAAACTATGGAAGAAAATCACATACTCGAACCTGGTACATGAATATTAATATGTCAATAAACCACATAAAAAAATGTGTACATGAATATTTATATGTCAATATTCAACAATTTACCTGTGAAGTCACCAATATAATCTTCCTTCTTTCTTTCCCATCATGTAGCTGATATATCTCAAACTGATAGTTCTGCTTCTCGACAATTGCACTCTCGAATGCTTAATATTCACTTTCATGGATGCAAACAGACCATAATGATAGCCCACCACAATTGTTGCAAGAACCATCTACACATTGTTTTAAGTAATGTGTCTGCCCATCTTGCTTTTGACACATTATGCTATGGATGAAATCTCTGGATGACATTGGCAGCACTGTACTTGAGCATTCCTACACATGGTTAGGATGCAAAAAATGACGTATATGTGCAAATATATGGTAATATAGGTCAAACTCTATGTGGTATCTACAACAACAAGTGTTCCAGATGGTATTGATTCTAATATACCAAGGATTGCATTTTTCAAAATATCTTTGCCCTAGCCTTAGCTCTACATGGGAAGCTTTAAACATCTCGAATAGTTGAGTTTGTGTCATGTCAACATAATGTTTAACATGAGGTTCATTGTTTCTAGAACCCCTACAATTTTTTAACACATCCTTCGTGTTAGAAGAAGTCCTAGTGTTATCATGCCAAAACGTTTGCACTAGGCCCTTCACTGCTTCGACTAACTTCATGTCTTTGCTGGGAAACCTACTGCTAAATGCCCATAATGTTTCCATTTGTCCCTATACATCAAGGTTGTCTCTTGTTACTGAATATTTTTTAAGTGTATTTGGATTTAAAGGCACAATTTGTGATGTGCATTTAAGTAAATGACGTTGTCTTGTGGATCTACATACAATTGATTCAGCCAATACACGATGAGGCACATTACAGTCTTGTGAATGAGTTTTTTTTACCAATCAATGTGAATGTAGCAGCAAGAGATTCAACAATGTGATTACCTGATTCGATATTCTTCATTGTTGTTATTCCTAAATTTCTTCTAACAGTTGCCATATTTCTACATTTTAGCAAAGCTAAAAACAATTGGCATTTATCGGCTTCGGATTTGTTATCAAAATATTGTTTCATTATTTGAGAACAATGACGAAGGATAGTGCATTTATCCACCTTACCTTCCATGGAAGTCAACCCACTCTCGTCCACTTGTATTCATTTATGAGTTCTCTTTCATTTTGATGCAAAATTTGTTGTCGTTTGAAATGTTGGAGTGACGTTTACATCCACTACAGGCTGACAACTTTGATTAGGAGATTGAACCACCAACCATGGTTGTTGCTGAGTAACATTTGCATCAGGAGTAACATAATTATTGAACTCTTCACAAGATTGTCTGTTTACTAATGGATCAATAATATCAACTTCCGTATAACCAGCTTCCTTTAATGTTGTATTATATTCCTCAGCCTCTGCGTTAGGTATCTGTTGAGGGGGGATGGGAACTATTTGCTCATGTAATGAATGCTGATGATTCCTTGAATCTTCCCTCTTTTTTTCTTTTTTAATTTTTTCTTCTTCCGGTGTAAGCACCTTCCTTGGTGACTTTCGACCTCTATTACGTACATTCCCCATTGAAATCCACCCAAACCTATACAGAACTATGGAATTATGTAAGTAATGATTAAATTGCACGTTGAACAATTCTCTGTGCGTGGATTCAGATGAATTATGTCTTTTGATACAGTAAACCTAGCCCACAACATGAAACCCAACATTTTTTATACAACACATATCACATATGCGATATAACGCACCTCCGATATATCGCATATGCGATATTGATACAATGCTTTTTAATGAACGGGCAGGTTTTTTACATGTTCTCCAAAACGCATATGCGATATATCACATATGCGATTTAGTGCATAATGGATATATCGCATATGCGATTTAGTGCTCACTGAATATATGCAATTTACATTTATCTATGCTTATGAAGATGATGATGAACAATGATGGTGATGAGGAGGAGGATGATGACTATGATGATGATGATGATGATGAGGGTGATGATGATGATGATGAGGATGAGGATGAGGGTGATGATGATGATGATGATGATGATGATGATGAGAATGAGGATGATGATGAGGATGGTGATGATGATGGGGATGAGGGTGATGATGAAGATGATGATGAACAATGATGGTGATGATGAGGAGGAGAAGGAGGAGGAGGAGGATGGTGATGATGATGAGGATGAGGGTGACGATGAAGATGATGATGAACAATGATGGTGATGATGAAGAGCATAATGACTATGATGATGATGATGAGGATGAGGGTGATGATGATGATGATGATGACCATGATGAAGATGATGATCATGATGATGATGAGGATGGTGATGATGATGAAGATGAGGGTGACGATGAAGATGAAGATGAACAATGATGGTGATGACGAGGAGGATGATGGCAATGATGAGGAGGAGGAGGAGGAGGGTGATGATGATGATGATGATGATGATGATGATGATGACCATGATGATGATGATGAGGATGAGGGTGATGGTGATGAGGATGAGGATGAGGATGAGGATGAGGATGAGGATGAGGATGAGGAGGATGGTGATGATGATGACGATGATGATGAGGAGGACGATGATGGTGATGATGATGACGATGATGATGACGATGATGATGAACAATGATGATGAGGAGGAGGAGCAGGAGGATGACGAATATGATGATGAGGATGAGTATGAGGATGATGATGATGATAATGATGATGATGATGATGAAAATGATGATGATGATGAGGATGAGGGTGGTGATGATGATGATGAGGATGATGATGATGGTGATGATGATGGTGATGATGATGAGGATGAGGGTGATGATGATGATGATGATGATGATGGTGGTGGTGGTGATGGTGATGATGATGGGGATGAGGGTGACGGTGAAGATGATGATTAATAATGATGGTGATGAGGAGGAGGATGATGACTATGATGATGATGATGACCATGATGATGATGATAAGGATGAGGGTGATGAGGAGGAGGAGGAGGAGGAGGATGGATGATGATCATGATCATGATCATGATAATGAGGATGGTGATGATGATGAGGATGAGGGTGACGATGAAGATGATGATGAAAAATGATGGTGATGATGAGGAGGATGATGTAATAACCCAAAATTTCATAAAAATTTAAAATTTTTAAAGTGACATAAAATGTCTTAAATCGCAGTTTAGTAACTACTTGTGGTTAGCAGAAAATGAAACAGTATAACAAATTTTAAGGATTAGTTTCAAATACATAAAAACTAATACAACTTTAATTTTTCTAAGTCATATAAAGAGGACTTGCATTTAGTTGTTGCTATTTGTACTGATGAATTACTTTTGTCAATTAGGTGAGAAACCAGGTTTGAAATCGGGGCTTACTTAGTGTTCTGCTAACTCAAATGGGCTGCTGGTTCTTACAGGTTCAACAAGTAAGCATATGATCAAGTAGGAGTTTGTTTTAAATTATGTCGAGAAAGTACTTCTCTAGCATGTTAAGATGCTAGTATGTATAATGATTATTAAGCTGCAAGTGTCCTATGAGGTACAATTAATTTTCTTTCATTGTTTTGGATCTATGACCGTATTATTTTTAAGCCAAAGTGACCTTTTATCCTATACATAATCAATGTTATTTATAAGAATGAGTTCTTCCACAGTTTCTTCAGTCGTAAGATGACTAACTTTTATAAATTATAGTACCTATTCAACTAAAGTTTCTTACAGTGAGAATAGAGCCCATGATCTTGGCATATAATTACTTCGACTATTTTGTGATCTTACTGCTATTGTCATGTTTAATACTCAAGTGTACTGCTTTTTATGTATGAGCATCATCTTCTATTTTTCGTTGGTAAAGTTTACAATGAGTTATTAGTTTTTTTATGAGAAACTCTTGCAATAAGGTTTGTCTTCAATCTCGTTGAAGACTCCTTCATTTATCAACATCGAATTTTTATGTGGAGAAGTTTATAGCTCTTCAGTTTAGAAATATATTGTAAATAACAACATATCTCTACTCCAATTAACACATATTTCATTAAATTTGTAATTATTTAGTGGATCTAGAATTTAGAACTTCCGCTAGATTGAGTTCTTTCAAAATGAGGAAAGTCATAGACTTTGAATCCTTACATAATGTCTAGTAATATTATTTATAGTTTGTATTTAATGTTAAGTTGATTAAATTATTTTATGACATAATACCGACATTGTATTTGTTACTACAACAATTAGACATATTGTCGTAGTAATTATTTGTGTCTTGGTTGAGTATGTTGTTTTATTTTTGGAAGTTTGCACTACTTATAATCAAAACAGGAAAATATTTTATGACTTGAAAGTCTAAGCGTTACCCTTGTAATGATTAAAATAAATTATGAATTAAAATAGCAACATAATAATTTTTATTGTTGTTGGTAGTGGTAGTGGTAGTGTATTAAAAACTAAGTTGATGAATGTTTACTTTATGAATTATAGATTAACGTGAGAAATTTCTTACCTATAAATTTATTTAATGATATTGATGTTAGTAAAGCCTCCCTTATTTATTAATATTATTTAATTTAACAATCAAAATTAATTATGAACTAGAATAGCATTAGTGTAGTAGAGTTTTATTTTTTTAATATACAAGAGGAAAGGGGGAAAACCATCTTAACTAATTATTGCAAGTGTTCATTATTTATTTATGAAGTATTTGAACAATGTGTTTAATTGAAAAGAGCATATTTTTATTGAAAATATAGATATATTACAATATTTATATTATCAATAAGATTTAAACCATGTATTAATTTATGTTAGGGCACGGAGGAATCGAACCACCATCGTCTTGCTTGGAAGGAAAATGCTCTTCCATTGAGCTAGCACCCTTTATAACATGAGGGGAGAGGGACTGTGTTAACACCTAGATTACACATTTCTAATCCTCTGTGACAAAGAAAAATGATGTTTTATTCAGAGAGGAAGTCTAGAAGATGTTTTAAGGTTCATTATTGAATATGATTATGCAGATTTGATATAGTGACATGTTGAGTTTATGTAAAAAACAAATTGAAAAGTTAAAAATTGAATGGTTTTATCTAATTCACATAAAGTACCATCACATGAATTAACATAGAATTTGAACCAAAATTTTCATATTAGTAAATAATATAAAATTCCTCAAAAAAAAGCTTGAAGAGAATATTTGATATACAACAAACATTTAAAAGTGTTTCTTCTTGTATATTAATAATTAGTTCAAAGAGAAAATTACATTCATGAATCATCTCCACATAATCTCCTTATATTCAGTCAAGCAAATCAATTACAACTTGTACACCACATTTATTTATCGTGGTCTTCCTGCAATCTTCTTTCTTTTGCATCCATGCCCAAACTATGGTATTAAATGGAATAGATCCAAGTAATGCGTCATCAAGGTTTGGTACCCAATATTGTTCTAAAATTTTCCTTTGTATTTCCCTGAACCAGGCTTGCATCAATCAACCTTTACATGAAGAGTCTCACTTTCATCATTTTGGAAGAAATATGAGGTGGTTTTTGCCATCCAAATCATCTCTCCTTCATCCTTAGTTCATGATCTAACTACCAACACCTTTACTTTCTCAAATTCAATCATAGGATTGAATCTTGGCTTTAGCTTGTTGCACCTAGGTCCAACATATACCAGTTCATCCGTCACATTATCAAATTCTCCATCCATAATACTTATATTACATGCAGTGCATTACGATCAGCATTAAATCTTAGATGGATTAAATTGTCTTTATGATGCAATGTATTTGATGATAATGTCCAACATGAATTAAAGCTAACATTATGTTATCACTTAATGATTGATTTTCTGGATTAAGCTATGTGAAATATTTTCAGTCCACAATGAATTTTTCATGGTTCCCGTAACAAACATGGGTGGAGTGTCCACTCAAAAAGTTGGTCTGAAAAACGTTCACACAGTTTAATCCAGAAAATCAATCACAATGATGACAAACTGATAAAACCTGCACGCTCAAAATGTTAGTACTGTATTTATTGAGTATAAGTTAATATACTAGTACAAAGTTGGCACCACTTTAAAGTATACACGAGAAAATATAATTATGAATTTGAATGCAACATTGTAGTACAATTAAATTTATTTTAACTATAATAACGAATAATAGGAAAAAATCACTTCAAACCTTATTACAAGTGCCTTACATTTATTCACAAAGCAATTCTATAAGATATTTTAAGGTGCATTCGCATAAAGTATCATCACATGAATTGACATTGAAGTTGAACCAAAATTTTCATATATGTAGCAAATAATATAAAATTCCTCAAAAGGTACCTTGAAGAGAATATTTGATATACTACAAACATTGACAACTTTTTCTTCGTGTATATTAATTAGTCATTCAAAAAGAAAAATTACAGTCATGAATCACCTCCACCTAATCTCCTTATATTTTCTCAAGCATATCAAGTACAGCTTTAGGATGAAAATTTCTATAGTTAATCATAATGACAAAGGGATTTTATGGAATTAAATTGTGTGTATTGAAACGTCCCTACGTTTCAAGTGGACACTCCACCAATCATCAGGGGAACAAAATGAAAAGCTCAAAGTAGTATTGAAGAGAGTGAGCAAAAGCTAATAATAAATAAGGAAATGATTTTGTACATGCATTAATGAATATAATTATGCACATTTGATATAGTGAGATGTTGTGTTGATCTAAAAGACAAATTGAAAAGTTAAAATTTGAATGGTATTATCTAATTCCCATAAAGTATCATCACATAAATTAACATTGAACTTGAAGTGAAATTTCATATATGCAGTAAATAATATAAAATTCCTCAAAAAGTAGCTTGAAGAGTATTTATTATAGTACAAACATTGAAAAAAATTTCTTCATGTATTCTAAAAGTCATTCAAAAAGCAAAGTTACATTCATGTATCATCTCCACCTAATCTCCTTATATCCGCTCAAGCAGATCAAGTACAGCTTGTACACCACATTTATTTATCTTTGTCTTCTTGCAATCTTCTTTCTTTGGCATCCATGCCCAAACTATGGTATTAATTGGAATAGATCCAAGTTCTGTGTCATCAGGATTTGGTACCCAATATTGTTCTAAAAATTTTCCCTTGTATTTCCCTGAGCTAGTCTGCCACCAATCAATATTTACATGAAGGGTCTCACTGTCATCATCCTGGAAGATATCTGAGGTGGCTTTTTCCATCCAAATCATCTCTCCTTCATCCTCATTTCTTGATCTAACAAGCAACATATTTCCTTTCTCAACATCAATTCTAGGATCGAATGTTGGCTTTGGCTTGTTGCACTTGGGTCCAACATATACCGGTTCATCTGTCACATTATCAAAATCCCCATCCATAATACTTGATATTGCATGGAGTGCATTACCATCAATGTTAACATTTTTCCTTGTCTTTGGCCAAAAATCATCAAAAGAAGAATCACTTTCATCCAAGGGTGTATGGTCATTGTTAACACCCAAAAATGGTTAACTACCTCATCTACCCCATTACATGGCTCATTTGTCCACTTTCCTACCATATCTCCATCAAAAACCCATAAAACCATCTAAAAGGTCACCAAAAAGCTTTAAAAGCCTCCAAAAGGCTATAAAATCCTTTTTTCCTCCAAAAATATCCAAAAAGGAATAAAAAATATAAAATAATGAGGAAAAAAGAAGAAACCCTAAATAGCTGAAACCCTAAACAGCTAAAACCCTAAAAAGCTGACCTAAACCACATGGTTTTATAAATAAGTGATGGAGACCCATTATTCCATATCCATTATCATAAGCATCCTGCCTCTGCCGAAATTATTCTCGAAACCCTAGCTTACCATCAAGCTACTTTCAACATTGAGAACTCTTTTTGGCCCTTTTCCACCACCGGAGAAAGAGAAGAAGCAGCTTGGAGCTCGAAACCACCGACATCAGACCAGCGCAACGGACTCCATCAACCTCTTCATTGGAGGTAACATCAATAAAGATCATTATTCATTTCTTTACCATTTCTGCTTTATATTATTTACTTTTCACCGTATTGTTTCATGTTATTTACCTTTTACTGTTTAGCTTCAAGAACGTAGTTAGATTGGTTTTTGCTTCAGTTTATCATTATTTAATTCATATATCATTGAACTGCTACTAAGGAATCCAGATTCCTTAGTAGGTGCTCATTAGCACAAGCTAGGGTGAAAACCCTAGCTACAGTTTTTGGCGACTCCGCTGTCTGTTTTCCGTACTGTACTTTCGGCTGTTGTTTTCGACCGCCGGAAACCGCACTTTTTTCTTCCGCAGTCGCGGCCCGACCGCACATTTCAGGCCCTAACCTGTGACCAGCCCATCGCTGTCGGCCATTTTCCTGCGTCCTGGACGCGTCTTTGAATTTTCCCAGTTGCGCCCCGACCACGTTTTTTCAGCCCACAGTCGCAATCCGACCGCGCCTGTTCATTACACAGTCGCGCTCCGACCGCCGTTGTCAGCCAGAACCCCGCAACCTAGACCGTGCCTGTTTCCTTTAAACCCACGATCTGTGCACGACTGTTGCCTTCAAACCCGCGGTCCGACCACACGAGTCCGCCCCATACCCGCGGTCCGCGAACTGTTTTTTGCCCTTGTTTCCGCGCCGAAACCCAGCCGCTTTGCCTCCATTTTTCCTGCACCTGCACAGCCACCTGTTCCACTTGCAGCCCTACAGCCATTTCTGTCCCTTGTTTACAGAATTGTTTAGAAAATTTTTAGCATTATTTATTTCAAAAAAAAAAAAAATTCGCATGGTAAAAGTTTTTAAAGTTTTTCATACATCACTATTGTTATTGAGTAACTATTTTGGATTCACAACCTCACATGCACACAATCTATCCCCTAATTCAAGTGAGACCTAAAATCTACTTAACTCAACCAACACTATAACCTCATTTGAGGAACACAAAAGATTCTTGTAGTTAGGTAGGATCGGGGGGATAGGCTTCCAATAACACCCCTCGGTTATTTACACGTGAGACATAGTTGTTGTCCGTTAGGGAACCAAAATCCCTTAGTATTTTTTAACATGGTCACAACCGGTTTATCAGAGGGCCTCTCCCTTAGGAGGGTTGAAGTCGTGAGATTGGTTCCGGAAGTCTGAGTGGAATACCGAAATCCATTCAGTAACTGAAGGGCTACCTTTCGCAGTTCTCGGAATGTCCCTGTATAGGGAATATTGCGGTTAAAGGACCAAGCGGCAGATTTACCTTTCTGGACGTGTCATGAACGGGGTATCTTAGTTGACA
>LPNX010075054.1:22969-58194 GCA_001517045.1 Pseudotsuga menziesii | reverse complement strand
TGAGTCACTTCGGAACGCCCAGTTATATGTTCCCGTGGATATCCGGGCTGCGTTGGCGATTGTATTCGGAAGCCATTCAGTTCTATGCTTCTTTGAGTACCTAGTTCAGTTCCATATCAGTGTACCCTTACGAGTGTGACCCTTCCCACTCTGATCCAGCAGCGCATCAGTTCCTTCAAAACCACATTCAGTAGCACTGCTACAATTCCAGTGTATCAGTTTTTCAGCTCAACCATGGTCAGCTCAGCAGTATGTTCCAGATTTGTGTCCCTTCCGGACCCTCATGATATGCACAGTGATTATCTACTACAGGTCCTTCATTTTGGGCCTCACAAGTGATTTTTATGTATCTTGATACGAGCATGGGAATGCCCGCCTCGTCCATATATTGAGATTTTTTCCTCATCCAGTATTTGAGGACCATTTATATTGCTATGTTATATTCTGATACGAGCATGGGAATTCCCGCCTCATCCATATTATCAGATGATCCCTCATCCATTATTGAGGTTATGTACTTTTCAGTCCTTGCAGGTGGTTCGAGATCGGTGTCCCAGACTTCCGTTGCTTCCTTCTCTTCTCCACACCCCAACAAAAACCAAATATGAATCATGATGTCCATCGGCCATACGATGAGCTCCTGCCCTCACACATCAGGGGGCAATCTGTTAACACCCAATCCTGATCTAACAAGCAACATATTTCCTTTCTCAACATCAATTTTAGGATCGAATGTTGGCTTTGGCTTGTTGCACTTGGGTCCAACATATACCGGTTCATCTGTCACATTATCAAAATCCCCATCCATAATACTTGATATTGCATGGAGTGCATTACCATCAATGTTAACATTTTTCCTTGTCTTTGGCCAAAAATCATCAAAATAAGAATCACTTTCATCCAAGGGTGTATGGTCATTGTAGATTCCATCTAATGCATCAAGAACTCTTTTCCAATAATCTAGTTTTTCATTCCATTCCTCTGTAACAATTGGTGAATTGTCATTACCAATAGTCTCTTTCCACATTTTTATGTATGATGTTATTCGTTCCTTTAGTTCTTTTAAATATGCATCATTGTCTTTGGGACCTAAGAAAGATGGCTTCCCTGTGGGAAATATAGGTCGGCCTTCATCATCTATATTCCACAACTCCACTGGTTCTGACCACTCAATGTCTCTGATGGATTCTTTCTACCTCATAACTGGAACATCATTGAGTACAAGGAATTGGAAGTACTGGACATTAAGATGTCCAACTAGTGCATTTTTCCCCACCTTGATGTACCCATTAAGAAAAATTTTGAAGTCATACACTTTGTCAATAAGTTTAGGTGGAAACACCCGTTTTTCTTCTATTGTGGGATATGTATCCATCATCTCAGGTAAAGAATATATATCTTTACTTTTCAAGTTGGAAGACATTCTTCCATAGGTTCCATCTATGTCTTCATGGGTGTGCCCCACAAGCAAGAACCCAACCTCAATAGTGATGAAGACACCAAGTGCAGTTAATAGTGATAGAAACATGAAAACATAACGATTCTTATTATCACTGGTTGCATTGTCCAAATATAACAACAAATGTGGAGGAAGAGGTTTAAAATCAAGATTTTGATTTGTTGAGCTTCCATTTAAAGATAGGAAAGCATCCTTGTACACTCTTCATTTTGAGTAAATAGAGTTTTGAAGTAATGCATTTGAAAGTGTGTTTCTTGAACTTCCACTCTCATAAAGCAAATCACCATACATATCAAGGTGTGGGTCTTCAAGGTCCCTCAAGCACTTTGCAAGAGATGTAATGGTAAATTGTGATCCCATGTGTACAAATGGTAGGGAAAAATGACCAAAACCTCCTGTGCTATGCCCATGTGTTAGCATACCTGTCAATGACAAACCCAAGTTTGTTCTTGCAACAGATTTTGATTTGACACGTAATATTGGGATTGAAGTCTTTGTTTTGTCCATTTTATCATGGATAATGCTCAAGTATTCCTTTGGATACCGCTCTGACATAATTATGTGGGCATAGTAGCAGCATCTTCCACACCTAACAATCTTGTTATGTTTCTTCGACAGTCTAGCTCATGCCTTTTCTTCCAGCTCTTTTTTAGTCGTTGTCTTCATCTGTGCTTTCAACACGATACATTCACTACATTTACTGAAGTTAGTGTTCTTTAATAATTCCACATCTAGAAAATGATTATTCCAAATCTTGCTCATTGTTGGTTGTGATATTGATGGAAAATTTAGCTCTTGAAGAGCCTCGTTGATCTCTTTTAACAAAGAACTTGGGGTGTACGTTGATGGAAACAATCTTAAAGGAGCAGATGTTCCATCTTCTTCAACTTGTCGTGTTTGGTTCAGTGAAAAGTCTGAATTATCCATTACAATTTTGTGCAATATTTCTATGGCTGCCACAGTATGTGCACGTGGTTTGCATTTGTTGGTGTTACCATGAATTCCTTTGACATCTCCTTGTTGGAAATTATGTTGGTAAGTATAGAAGGTGCTTTGAGGAATATTATGTATCTTGTACCATGCTTTCTTACAAATAATATTTCCATTAAGCCTCATGTCCTTTACTTTCCTAATAGTAGGAGGTAGGCCATGGCCATGGCTCTTTGACATGATTGTGTTGGAAAGGAGTGAATTCAAGACAAATTCCCTAATGTCATTTTTTTTAAAGAGTTTCATACCCCTTCTAGCAGTTGCAATGGCTTTCCTATCCACATGTTGAAGACAATCTTGTTTGCAACATTCATCCGCTGCCAAAAGTCAGATTTCTTTCTCTTCATCTCTTTGTATTTAGAAGTTTCCTACTTTTTTTGTAGCCACAACTCATTTAATCCTTTTATATGGCCTCATTGCATGCATAGAAATTGATTCTGGGTCTTTTTCATTATAAATATCATCATCCCATGTGTTTAAGGGACTTGTGTCCTCTATAAGATCCCATACCGCCATTTCCTTGGGTGCCTCCTTGAAATTTTCACTCAGCCTTAAAATATCACCTTCATTGTCCACCAACTTATTTATTGGCCATCTAACCAAACAATGTATAGACTTGTCCCCAATCCTACATCTTTCACAATTTCTATCTATGTCTTCCACAAAAACACCGAATTCCTTTTCACCTAACATTTCACCCTCAACCATGTCATCCTCACAGACATTAACTATGATCCCTTTGGCAATGCGCATGCGTGTTCCTGTGCATTCATGTGTAAGAGAAACCTTTTTACATGTGAATGTAAGCCTATCTTGGGGAGTATTTACTAGATGATCTTGACAATGAGGTTCCAAATCTGATTCTGGCAAAATCTCATAAGATCCCAATGCACCCCGTAGTGTATTCTCAAATCTTGTTGGATGTGGAAAAAGAGCATCATGTTTTAACACTTTCTCAATGTTAACCACTATGGATCCCTTTTTCACCATCCTGCCATGCACCTTATGACCAATCTCTGTATTGAATATGGAGCCTTCACCCACTTTCAATCCACATTGCAAAAGATATACCTTGTCTCCAATAGAAAATGCAGAAGAGACATTTGCACCTACATAGCAAATTAAACAAACTTAGTATTTTCTCAAAAAAACAAGCAATGTACTATCAAAGACACTTAACATGTGCTTCAAGATTTTAATTTACCTTTGTTATGCCTCAAATATATGATATTCCGTGGATGTAAGTCCCCTTCATCAACATCTTCCACAATCAAATGTGTTTCAATGACATCAATTATCAAAACCATAACATATCCTACTTTAAACCTTTGTCCACCATAATGAGTTGTAGTCTTTGTATATTCAACCCTTCCTAGTCCAACAACTTGACCATTAATTAGGAGGTCAACATAGTCTCCTCTTGTCAAAATTATATTTTCCATTGTAACTCCTCCCAATTTCTGTAACACATTTGAATTGTAGTTTGTAATCACGGTTAAGCCATATGAAATGTATGTTCAAAAAAGTAATATAGTTGCAATAATTCAAAATAATAGGGTAGCCCTTTTGTATGCCACGAAACATTGTTCCCCTACATCTTGTGCATGCTAGAAAAAAGGAATTTACATATAAATTACACAAAATATATATGAAGAGATAACAATAAGGGATACAAGAATTATTAGAGAATGATAGATATCAACTCCAATAAAACCACCAAATTCCTATTTGACTTTGGACATGGGACTTATATTATTGATGTATGTGTATGAATGTGCTGGAAATCTAGCTAGAGTTAGCTTCCGTTCTTAAAATGTTGCACGTTGAATGAAAGTTAATGTGTGTTAGTTTTAATAATGTAGTTTTTCATCTAACAAAATCACATTGTCATCAATCACATTAGGGCCATGATGGAAATCTAGCTGTGTTAGTTTTCATAATGTAGTTTTTCATCTAACAAAATCACATTGTCATCAATCACATTACACCATGATGGAAATCTAGCTGTGTTAGTTTTCATAATGTAGTTATTCATTTAACAAAATCACACTATCATCAATCACATTACACCATGATGGAAATCTAATTGTAGTTAGCTTTCATTAATACAACATTGCATGGTGACTAAAAGCTAATTTGTGTTCAATTTAATATGGTAGTTTTCCATCTAACACAACCACATTGTTATCAAATACGTTACACCATAATGAAAATATAATGGAGTTAGATTCCTTCTAACAACATGGCATGGTAAGTGAAACCTAACATGTGATTGCTTTCATAAGGAATTTTTCCATCTAACACAACTACATTGTTATCAATCACATTGTACTACGATGGAAATCTAGCTGGAGTTAGTTTTCGTTCTTAAAACATTGCACGGTTAGTGAAAACTAAAGTGTGTTACTTTTCATAAGGTAGTTTTTCATCTAACACAACCAAATTGTCATTAATTAGTTTTTCATCTGACACAACCATATTGTCATCAATTACATAGCACCATGATGGAAATGTAGTTACAGTTAACTTTCATTCTTAAAACATTGCACCATGAGTAAAAGGTAATGTGTGTTAGTTTTTCATAATTCAGTTTTAAATCTAACACAACCACATTGCACGATGAGTGAAAGCTGATGTTTGTTAGTTTTCATAAGGTAGCTTTTTATCTAAAACAACCACATTGTCATCAAACATATCACACCATGATGGAAATATAGCTGGAGTTATCTTTCATTTTAACAACATGTCATGATAAGAGAAAGCTAATGTGTGTTAGCTTTCATAAGGTAGTTTTTCATTTACCACAACCACATTGTCATCAATCACATTGTACCACAATGGATATCTAGTTGGAATTAGCTTTTGTCCTTAACTCATTTCACAGTGAGTGAAATCTAATATGTGTTAGCTTTCATAATGTAGTTTTTCATCTAGCACAAGTACATTGGCATTAATCACAATTCACCATGATTGAAATCTAGTTGGAGTTAGCTTTTGTTCTTAAGACATTGCACGATGAGTAAAAGATAATGTGTGTTAGCTGTCATAAATTAGTTTTCCATCTAACACGGTCATATTGTCCTCAAATACATTACACCATGATGAAAATCTAGCTGAAGTTAGCTTTCCTTCTAACAACATGGCATGATGAGTGAAAGCTAATGTGTGTTAATTCATTACACCCTGATGGAAAGCTAGCTGGAGTTAGCTTTTGTTCTTAAAACATTGCACAGTTGAGTGAAAGTTAATGTGTGTTAGTTTTTGAAATGTAGCTTTCTATCTAAAACAATCACATTGTCATCAAATACATAACATGATGATGAAAATCTAGCTATAATTAACTTTCCTTTTAACAACATGTTAGCTTTCATTCTTAAAGCATTGTACGGTGAATGAAAGCTAATGTGCATTAGCTCATTGCACCAAGATGGAAATTTAGTTAGTGTTAGCTTTTGTTTTTAAAACATTGCACGATGAGTGAAAGTTAATGTGTGTTAGAATTCATAAGGTAGTTTTCTATCTAAAAGAGTCACATTGTCATCAAATACATAACACTATGACGAAAATCTAGCTGAAGTTAGCTTTAGTCCTTAAATCATTGCACGATGATTGAAATCTAATGTGTTAGCTTTCATAATGTAGTTTCCATCTATCACAACTAGGTTGTCATCAATCACAATGCACCATGATGAAAATATAGTTGTTGTTAGCCTTCATAAGTTAGTTTTTCATCTAACACAACCACAATGTCAACAAATACATTACACCATGATGAAAATCTAGTTGGAGTTAGATTTGCTCGGAACAACATAGCCAGATTAGTTTTCTATCTAACACAATCACAATGTCACATTGCACCGTGATGGAAATCAAGTTGGAGTTAGCTTTCGACCTTAAATCATTGCACGGTGAGTGAAATATAATGTGTGGTCGATTTCATAATGTAGTTTTCCAAATAACACAGCCAAATTTTTATCAATCAAAATGCACTATGTTGAAAATCTTGCTAAAGTTAGCTTTTGTTCTTAAAACATTACACGGTGAGTAATAGCTAATGTGCATTAACTTTCGTAAGGTAGTTTTTCATCTAACATAGCCACATTGTCATCAAATACATTACATCATGATGCAAATCTACTTGGAGTTAGCTTTCCTTCTAACAACATGGCACGATGAGTGAAAGCTAATGCGTGTTAGCTTCCATAAAGTAGTTTTTCATCTAACACAACCACATTGTCATCGATCTCATTGCTACGTGATAGAATTATAACTGGAGTTACCTTTTGTCCTTAAATCATTGCACGATAAGTGAAACGTAATCTGTGTTAGCTTTCATAATGTAGTTTTTCATCTAGCACAATAACATTGTCATCAATCATAATGCACCATGATTAAAATGTAGCTAGAGTTAGCTTTCATTTTTAAAAGATTGCACGGTGAGTAAAGCTAATGTATGTTAGCTTGCATTAAGTAGTTTTTCATCTAACACAACCACATTGTCATCAAATACATTACACAATGATGGAAATCTAGTTGGAGTTAGCTTTTCTTTTAACAACATGGCACGATGAGTAAAAGTTAATATGTGTTATCTTTCATAAGGTAGTTTTCCATGTAACACAACCACATTGTCATCAAACACATTGCATCGTGTTGGAAATCTAGCTGGAGTTAACTTTCGTCTTTAAATCATTGCATAGTGAGAGAAATCTAATGTGTGTTAGCATTCATAATGTAGTTTTCCATCTAGCACAACCACATTGTCATCAATCACAATGCACCAAGATGAAAATCTAGCTAGAGTTAGTTTTTCCTCTTAAAACATTGCACGATGAGTAAACTAATGTATGTTAGCTTTCATAAGGTAGTTTTCCATCTAACATAGCCATATTGTTATCACATACAATACGTTATGATGAAATCTAGCTAGAGCTAGTTTTCCTTCTAACAACATGGCACTATAATGGAAAGCTTATGTGTGTTAGCTCATTACACCATGATGGAAATCTAGCTGGAATTAGATTTTTTTTAACATGGCACGATGAGTTATAGCTATTAATTCTTGCACATGGTCTAGGAACTAGGAATCAAAATCATCAAAGAATTATTAACAAATACTCATGAATTGGAAATAACTGGAATACCAAATAGGTTTCCTCTCTGTATATCTTATAAACAATGAAAGGTTACAATTTCCATGCATAGCAATGGCTTAACTCAATGAAGAATTCGAATACCTAAGGGCCAATTCGAATTCAATGAGTGAGTCTAGCTTAACTGACTCTTTGCCATGCAATCTCACTCAGTTAACCACTTGACCAAAACCCTAATTGACTCACCGACCCTAACTGAAGTTGGAGTACAATAAATGAGTGAATCTCAACTGAAGGAGATCGAACACATGTCATAGCAATCCAATCATCAAGTGCTAGTACTGCATGACTCCAATGAACCCTGATGAGGTTAACTGAAGCTGAACTGACCATAAGAAGTTGGTGGAGGTGCCTTGTTGACTCCAGTTCATTAAAATAATAATAAATAATCATTAAATAATATATTTAATGAATGGAGGCGCCTTAACTGACTGTAACTGATTGGTTGACTGACTGTAACTGATTGGTTGAACTGAAAGTAACAACCAGTTAGCAATTAGGTGCATTAATGTCACACAGATCACCCCTGGAGTGCTCTAGTTAGCCTCCTTAACTATAGGAGAAGGATAACTTAGCCTCCTTGACTGTAGGTAGGCGTGGGAGTGACTAGGATGATGGTAATTAATGCTCCACTAATGTCAATTAAACTTAGGATAGTGGTTTAACTAGGCCAATTTGATCGAAAGAGTGAGTATGATGGTAAATGTCTCCAACACCCCCCCTTAAGCTATACTCAGGAAGAGTTAGAAAACATAGATGCATAAAATGCTAGGGCCCTAGAAACTAAGGCCATAGGTCACCCTGTACAATAAATTAACTACTTAATATAACCAAGGAAAAGGGGAAAACCTCATGGGAAAAATACCCCCCCTCAAACTAAGCAGTAAATCAAGAATTGGTTCTTCTATGTAGCGGCATCCTGAGACTGTGCCTGTGAACCTCTGAATCCAAACTAAATGAATATGTCTGGAGGAATCTTACACTTTGGACGAAGAACAATGCACTCAACTGAATCAGAAATATAAACAGCTGCACGATGAAAACGGGACCCATGTAGAGCAAGTGAAATCATCTGAAGAGAGAGCAAAGGTTCTTGAGAATTCAAACCATGTGTGGAACACTCAAGAAACTGATATGTTGCATCCTTGAACAGAAAACCATCAGTGGTAAAATCAGCCCCAAATCTTAGGAGCAAGTGTCCATGCGGATGCAGAATGTCTTCCTCTTTACTAGTTCTATGAGGAGATGAGCTTGTGACCAAAGGTAGAGAATCCCTAGGACTATGGAGAGCGAATGATTGAGCTCCATAATCTGATATAGATTCTAAAATAGCTAATGAATCACAAAATAAAATATCAGCAACCTCATAAGAGGAAACTAACACCAAATCCCCAACAACAAAATTGAAGAAGAATTGCGGTACTTGATTTTTCACACCGAAATTGGTGAGAGCAGCTACAAGCATGGCTGAAATCTCTTGGATTTTAAAATATGAAAAAAAAAATATCAGATCAGAATGTAAATCAGATCTAAATAAGTTCACAACAGATCCAAAACTATGAATTGAAATCAAATCCCCAGCAACAGTTTTGTAGGAGACTTGCGGTACTTGTCTCTTCACACCGTTGATGAGAACAGCTACAAGCAATAATGAAGGTTTATGAACCTGAAATTTTGAACCAAGAAATATCAGATCAGATCCAAATAATATCATACCAGATCCAATAAGGTTCATATCAGATCCAAAATTATGGTCAACCGAGACGATAGATGCACAGTTTTCTTCTTCTTTAAAATTCTGAATTTTGGTGCATGCAATCCTGCAGGAATTTGCTGGAAGATCTAGATCATGGGGAGCGAATGTGTCACTCTTATAATCTGATATTTTTTCCAATATATCCAAGGTATTACATATTTTCACACCAGCAACAACATTAGAGGGAGAAAAATCAAATTTCTCTTCACTTTCGGAAGCAATTACTGGTAAATTTTGCACAGAATTCAAAGGAAAATCACTGGTGAATGTTTGCATGGAAGTGCAGCAGCATTTTTCTTCAATATCAGAGATTTGAATGTCTTCTTCCATTTCAGAAATATGATAAGATGAGATATCAGAGATATCATGAACTTTCGGAGCATCAGGAGAAGGAGTCACTTCATGGAGACTTTCTTCAATTCGAATTGAATGTGTAGAAGATTCTGCTTCATCTTCATATTGAACAACTTCATCATAGAAAGTAGAGGCTGAGTGTTTTGAGTGAAGAACTCTTGTGGTGCTAGCTATAATCTCCAAAGTACTATTATGATCCTCATTGTGCTTGCCAAAGGTTCTGTCCAATATTGTCCAGACTTCCTTTGGGTATTCAACATAACAAATAAGGTAGTACAAGCTATCATCAAGGGCCAGAGCTATTGATCCAAAAGCTCTGTCAATGTCATTTAGCAAGTCATTCTCATTCTCATAAGTCTCTCTTCCAATTCCAATAGACACCTCATAGAGACCTTGTCTCTTGAGATATGAAATCATCTTCAACTTCCATTCTGAATAGCTTGTGAATGGGGTGAGAGGAGGGATTGATGAGTCCATTCGAATTTGTACCTGTTAAGACATGCAAATCAAAAAAAAAAGGCACCGTAAGGTCATACAGCCTGCACATTTTAGGCTTTCATCACACCCAGCATAGTCAATCAAGCAAGCTTGATCAACAAGTTCTTTACTTGGGGTATTAAATGGTAAGCCTTGGCTTTTGGTGCAGGGCTGGATTTTTGAGCTATTGCTCAAATTTCATGCAGAAATCTGTCAAAAATATTGCTTTTGAGAGATTGTTCTTCATCTCGTCGTAAGCTCTGATACCATATTAATTCTTGCACATGATCTAGGAACTAGGAATCAAAATCATCAAAGAATTATTAACAAATACTCATGAATTGGAAATAACTGGAATACCAAATAGGTTTTCTCTCTGTATATCTTATAAACAATGAAAGGTTACAATTTCCATGCATAGCAATGGCTTAACTCCATGAAGAATTCGAATACCTAAGGGACAATTTGAATTCAATGAGTGAGTCTAGCTTAACTGACTCTTTGCCATGCAATCTCACTCAGTTAACCACTTGACCAAAACCCTAATTGACTCACCAACCCTAACTGAAGTTGGAGTGCAATAAATGACTGAATCTCAACTGAAGGAGATCAAACACATGTCATAGCAATCCAATCATCAAGTGCTAGTACTGCATGACTCCAATGAACCTTGATGAGGTTAACTAAAGCTGAACTGACCATCAGAAGTTGGTGGAGGCGCCTTGTTGACTCCAGTTCATTAAAATAATAATAAATAATCATTAAATAATCATTAAATAATATATGTAATGAATGGAGGCGCCTTAATTGACTGTAACTGATTGGTTGAACTAAAAGTAACCACCAGTTAGCAATTAGGTGCATTAATGTCACACAGATCACCCCTGGAGTGCTCCAGTTAGCCTCCTTGACTGTAGGTAGGCGTGGGAGTGACTGGGATGACGGTAATTAATGCTCCACTGATGTCAATTAAACTTAGGATAGTGGTTTAACTAGGCCAATTTGACCGAAAGAGTGAGTATGATGGTAAATGTCTCCAACAATAGCTAATGTGTATTAGCTTTCATAAGGTAGTTTTCCATGTAATACAACTTCATTGTCATTAATCACATTGCATTGTGTTGGAAATCTAGTTGAAGTTAGATTTCATCCTTAAATCATTGCACGGTGAGTGAAATCGAATGTGTGTAAGATTTCATAGTGTAGTTTTCTATCTAACAAAGTCACATTGTCATAAATCACAATGCACCATGATAAAAATCTAGTTGGGGCTAGCTTTCGTTCTTAAAACATTGCACAGTGAGTAAAGTCTAATGTTTGTTAGCTTTCATAAAGTAGTTTTTAATCTAACACTGCCACACTATCTCATTACACCATGATGAAAATATAGCTGGAGTTATCTTTCAACCTTAAATCGTTGCACAATGAGTGAAATCTAATATGTGTTACCTTTCATAATGTATTTTTTCATTTAGCACAACCACATTGTCATCAATCAAAATGCCCCATTTTGGAAATCTAGCTAGAGTTAGTTTTTGTTCTTAAAACGTTGCATGGTGAGTAATAGCTAATGTGTGTTAGCTTTTGTAAAGTAGTTTTTCATCTAACACAGCCACATTGTCATCAAATACATTACACCATAATGCAAATCTAGCTGGAGTTAGCTTTCCTTCTAACATGGCAAGGTGAGTGAAAGATAATGTGTGTTAGCTTTCATAAGGTAGTTTTCCATCTAATACAACACATCGTCATTGATCACATTGCACTGTGATGGAAATCTAGTTGGAGTTAGCTTTCATCCTTAAATCATTGCATAGTGAGTGAAATCTAATGTATTAGCTTTCATAATGTAGTTTTCCATCCAGCACAACCACATTATCATCAATCACAATGCACTGTGATGGAAATCTAGCTAGAGTTAGCTTTCGTTCTTAAAACATTGCATGGTCAATAAAACTAACGTATGTTAGCTTTCATAAGGTAATTTTTCATCTAACACGGCCACATTGTTATCAAATACATTACACCATGATGGAAATCTAGTTGGAGTTAGCTTTCCTTCTAACAACATGGCACCATAAGGGAAAGCTTATGTGTGTTAGGTCATTACACCATGATGGAAATCTAGCTGGAGTTAGCTTTCCTTTAAACAACATGGCATAATGAGTGAAAGCTAATATGTGTTAGCTTTCATAAGGTAGTTTTCCATGTAACACAACCACATTATCATCAAGCACATTGCATCGTGTTGGAATTCTAGCTGGAGTTAGATTTCATCCTTAAATCGTTGCACGGTGAGTGAAATCTAATGTGTGTAAGCTTTCATAGTGTATTTTGTCATCTAGCACAACCATATTATCATCAATCACAATGAACCATGATGGAAATCTAGCTGGAGTTAGCTTTCGTTCTTAAAACATTACACAGTGAGTAAAGCTAATGTCTATTAGCCTTCATAATGTAGTTTTTCATCTAACATAACCACATTGTCATCAAATACATTACACCATGATGAAAATCTAGTTGGAGTTAGATTTCCTTCTAACAACATGGCATTATAAAGGAAAGCTTATGTGTGTTAGCTCATTACACCATGATGAAAATCTAACTGGAGTTAGCTTTCTTTTAACAACATGGCACGATAAGTGAAAGCTAATGTGTATTAGATTTCATAAGGTAGTTTTCCATCTAACACAACCACATTGTCACATTGCACCATGATAGAAATCTAGCTGGAGTTAGCTTTCAACATTAAATCTTTACACGGTGAGTGAAATATAAAGTGTGTTAACTTTCATAATGTAGTTTTCTATTTAACACAACCACATTGTCATCAATCAAAATGCACCATTTTGGAAATCTAGTTAGAGTTAGCTTTTGTTCTTAAAACATTGCATGGTGAGTAATGACTAATGTGTGTTAGCTTTTGTAAGGTTGTTTTCTATCTAACATAGCCACATTGTCATAAAATACATTACACCATGATGCAAATCTAGCAGGAGTTAACTTTCCTTCTAACAACATGGCACAATCAGTGAAAGATAATGTGTGTTAGCTTTCATAACGTAGTTTTCCATCTAACACAACACATCGTCATTGGTCACATTGCACTGTGATAGAAATCAAGTTGGAGTTAGCTTTCGTCCTTAAATCATTGCACAATGAGTGAAATCTAATGTGTGTTATATTTTATAATGTATCTTTTCATCTAGCACAACCACATTGTCATCAATCACAATGCACGATGATGAAAATCTAGCTAGGGTTAGTTTTCGTTCTTAAAACATTGCAGGGTCAGTAAAGCTAATATATGTTAGATTTCATAAAGTAGTTCTCCATCTAACACAGCCACATTGTTATCAAATGCATTACACCATGATAAAAATATAGCTGGAGTTAGATTTGGTTCCTTTCTAGGAGAGTACATTGTGTCCTCTACTATGACAGCCTAGTTGGATTTGATTGCCTTCCTCATTGTGGTGGTAAGATGAAATCCAATAATGTAAAGGATTACTCTTTGTACATTATATTGACTTATAAAGCTAAGCCTTTTGAAACAGAAACAAAAAATTATTTACTATTTTCATCCAACCTCCCCTCCAAGCATATAGGACATTTCCAAATTGAAATATTCATCTCTATGAGAAGAACTAGAAAACCTGCTGGTTATCTTTATAACTTTATTTCCTGAAGTCACATATACTGAACAAAAGGAGACCCAAGCTCCAAAAATTCTCATAAACTTCCATATTGTGCACCTTTATTAAGTTAAATTCCATAGATATATGGAGCAAACGCTTTCTTGGATTCCACTTGTGTAATGATTTAAGGATTCAACTTTACTGAAGGATCCAAATGATACTACAACAATTGCTTCACAATCTACCATGCAAACCTATCCAAACTTGCCATGAGTGGCCCACACGAGTTAAACAATACTCCAAACAAGGCATGAATGGTCACACAAGTAAATCACCCCCTATAGGGCTTTCATTTCATACACATAAATCCCTAACACACATCAAACCTGGATTTTTAAGGATTTTATGACTATTGTTTATACTTTTGTCACCTTTTCTAATGCAAAAGGCTATATAAAAATTTTATATTGTTATTCTAGGGCACACAATGCACTCAAAACCCCTCCAAATAGTTTGTAAATGAGAAATGAGTTCTCTTACCATCCCTGCTCATGCCCAAAATTAGACTAGAACTTACCAAAGCTATTTTTATGTTGTTATTCATCACCTTTTAAGACTGAAGCATGCCCAAAAATGTATTCCAACCCTTAGATTCAGCCCATATTCAAAGGTTATGTCTTGTTACTGCTAATTTATAATCGAAAATGATCCCCACAAGACAATTGTGAAATCTTTCCTAAAGGCTTCCTGGCCAACTTAGCAGTAACCCCCAAGTAAGTATCTTCAAATTTGTCAAATACATATGTCGCCTTCTTATCACTGTAGGTTATGTTTTCTTGCAGAGCGAAACTCGAACTCAGACTATATATATGTGTAACTTTTCATTTGAATGGGTTATCCTGAGCGCTCATTACCCGTGTAAAAACTTATATAAAACCCAAAGAATCCATGTTTTTTTTGTGGGGGAGGATGTACATATTTTGAAACCTTCTCATTTTAGGGTTAAATGCCAGGAGAGAGAGGTTTCAAAACAAAAAGAAATTTTCCCTCTGATGGGTAGGAATGCCCTTAGACCCTTTCCCCCATTTCCATAGCTGACTAGTAAGGCTCTAGATCCATAGCTACTTACTTGGCTACTTGGATTGGCTTATATCCTTGGTTACTCAGCTTGGTTACCACCCTATACTCCCTAAATAAAAACAACCCGTTTAACCAGTCTGCAACTTATTCCAAAATATCAAATTTTCAACATCTTGGCGCTTCAAGATATCAACGTTTTGTGTTTTCTTCTTTGAGAAAGCACCATTTTACTTCATTGCCTCCTATTCACCCTCCTTAAGTGTATTTCTCTCTTTCATGAAAATGAATAGATAAAGCATAATGAATCTGATAACTGCCAACTTTTTTTTACCATCCACCAATTGAAACAAACCCTCATCTTTGGCACTTATAAATCATCTTCTTGCACTTCTTGTCAACAATTAAAATTTGATTATTGCTGAAGGAAGAAATATAACTGTGGGCTATGCTTCATTATCCAACTAATAGAAAATAATTTTTTCTGTGAACCAGGGACATCATCATAAATAACAACCTCTTACCTCTCATCTGAACTTTCCCACTTCTCAACTCTGCATTTTCTCCACCACTCGAATACAAAATTAGAGTTAGATTTGTCCTCAACAAAATCAATATACCAATCTTTCTGATTAGTAAGATGTTGTGAGAAACTTGAATTGAGGATAACACTCCTACTCTCCACCACCTGGCCTAGGCTGAATTGATAGCTAATCAGCCAGTTGTTGGAACGACCTTTTAGTTATTACACAACTGTTGATGAAGTCCAGTTGTTTGACAAACTCACATCTTATCCTTTTATTTAAAGGTACATGCTTATTTTGTGATAAAAGTTTGGTGACAGTTGGCATGCTTCTTTAGTGATCATGGGTGTGCCAATGGGATGTTGGTTAGCGTCTCTTGGTACAATTTCTCATGTCAATAGCTCTCCTAGATTTACCCAACCAAGTGTTCCTGCTTGTCATTTTTCAAGATTTCCAACCAAGAAATTTAAAGTATTATTGTATGATATATGTTTTCTCCCCAAGATATTTTACTCTTTAGGTCCATCCTTTGGAGGCATTTGTATTAGATCACTATGGATCAGAATTCCAGTAGATAGTAGAAGTTTATGCCCACACTCCTCAGAGATCATTTACTGGTAATGCTAGGCTTTCTGGTAAGTAGCTCATTTTTTTGATGAATTTGTAACCAACCTCCATAGTTTACCCTCAGCCTTACTAACTGCTTCAATGCTACCAGGTTATTCTATAATCTCCTAATTCTTGTCTCTTGTCCAACGGCCTCTGCTCATACTTTTCTTGATGAGTCCATCCCTTGTAGTTTTCTCCAGGTCTAAGCTACTATTTCAATGCTTCTAGGTTATTCGGAAATATTCTAATTGTTGCCTCTTATATGGCATCCTCTGTTTTCCCATAACACATTGTTCAGGGAGTCATCCAATGCCTTGAAGGATTAGCAATTTTTAAAATTTAATTAGCAATCTCTTTTGGGAGATTTTTTCTCATAGTCCTCCTATTTGTAGCATTTAATATCCAATATCAATTGTTTTTCAGGTACCTTATTAGTGAGGGGGACTTGTTAAACAATTTTTAATCCTTGGTGATGGGTCAGTGTTTGAACCTACAATAATATCATGAATTCAATGTACATGAAGTGTCCTTACCTATACATTAACCATCTATTGGACTACCTTTCCAATGTTGTAGCAACTGCTAGCTTCCTAAGACTCATGAAGAGTTGAAATTTGGTCCAAAGGGCACAAAGCTGGATTCCCACACAGATACTGGGACTGTTAAACTAACTTCATGACAGCCACATTGTCATTTTACAATACATGTCATAGACACAGCTGCAGGATACATCTTTTACATCTGAAATAGCTAACAAGTAATAAGACACTAACAAGTGCATGTTTCAAGTTCAACCAAAATCTACTTAGCAGCTAGCTTCAGCATAGATTATGTTTTTTTTACTGTCCAAATCAATTGAATTTTAGACTGTCCTTCCAATTAATGTAAAACTTTATACAGGTAGCCGCAAAATTTTAAATAATCACTAAGAATGAAATATGCTAACATCCATAGAAAACCTTTCATGTACCACCTGTTCTCATGAAACTATAGATATAATAATATTGTTAAAACTAAACTAGCATTGTTACTAATAACAACTACAACAACATAGTATTGATATTATAGCTAGATGCATGTGATCCTCATGGTGTTGATTTTGAACCATGTGCAGCTCAGCACATGAGGGATGGCTCCTCCACCCTTTGAGATTCACTATCGGTAAACACCAAGGGTTTCTATATGCCACTCATGACCCCCATTGCAGACGGTCCCTTTAACGCATCTCCAAAATCCCAGGCACCTGCAAAAGAGTCCCCCTCTAACAAAGTTGGGTCCACAACCCCCGTCTTACCAAGTCCAATTAGACACCTCTTTGAAGTAGTATTACTATATTAGGACCACAAGGGCACACTTTAACTTGCTGTGACACAAGTCAAGATTATGTAGGAAATCCAAAAGGATCCAGTAGGGTAGGAAAGAAACCTATTGGTTGGTCATGTGTCAATCCTGATGGACATGGAAGACCCTACCTACATCAAGGTCTAGGAAACTTGTCTTGTTTGGAAAAGGAGATGTAAGACTGGGTTGAGGATCCTTACCAGGTTGCAGCCAAATTTCACCAAATATATGGTGTAGTTTCTAGCATTGTCAGCCATTCTATGAGGGAAACTATAGAGCTAAGTGAACTTCTAAAGTTTCAGAAGGAATAGATAGAAGAAATGTCAAAGATCTTTGGGGATAGAGAGGAGTAGAATAGTTTCTCATACTTTTCAAGATCAGTGTGCTGCAATTTCTTTTCCTTTAGAATTTTCTCTTATAAAAACATACAGTTGTCCTTTGGCTAAGATACCATTCTATTTGGGGTGTCTTCTTGTGAAATCATCTATGATTTGTGCTTGGTATCATTTGCACCCACATAGGGGTTTTGAAACTTGTTCCCTTTGTCACTAAATGTATGATCCTAGGCCTAATATCCACCTACATAGGGGGTTTTCAACCCAACATCCCACATTAATACCAATGTTACCATAATAGATGGACTAGACTAGTTCACACCAAGTAGAATAGGTGGACTGGACGTCATATGAAAAATGTAGAATTTCAGGTTCCATTCAAAATTCAGTAGACTTGAACATTTTTAGCATTTCATCATTTCAGTACTTGCATGATTGCAACTTTTTAGGAATTTATTCTATGATGTTTGATGGTATATGATTGGAATTTAATTAAGAGCACTAAGTCCTCTTTATCCCCAAATGTTGGTGGTGTTTGTTGTTGAACTCATTTGTCATTTCCATAGTAAAAATGTACCCTTCACTTATTCCAAAACCATTGATTGGGCTTGTTAGCCTTATGGGTTTTGGAATAACTAGTTCCCACTCTGCGAATATTTACTACTTTTGTATTACTTAGCTATACAGTTCAGTTGCAGCATTTTTATTGCAAATTCTGTTGTTGTTAGAAAACAAAAATGAAGATTATCAATCACTAACAGCTTTGCTTTTCTCATATATATGTAAAAGGATAGGAGAAAAATGCAAAGTAGAACACCTCTGTGGGAACCCGAACTAAAAAATTAAAACCCTAATCTAATTCTAAACAAGCAAACTGCTAATTCTAGAAACTCGAACATCCAAAAATAACAAAATCAAAGTGTAAACTTATACCTCTAAATCTTGAATAGTAGTTAACTCACTGCTCAAATATAACCTAATCTAACACTGAAAATGGAACACTTCTAGTCTTACAACAAAAACTCAATGCTCCACAGGGACATGTCCTGTAGGGTCAAGGGAAATCCCCTTGTGTTTCCCATGCCCATGGATTTTGGGGGTCACCTAGGGAAACATTTCATAGAAAGGAGGACATCTAGACACCCCCTTCCAAAGGTGAGCATTATCTTGGAGACAAGTTTATCACGCTTTTAGGGTGTTGAAGTAACCTTGCATGGCACCTATAAGAGAACTAAATTTCTAAATGAAAGGGATTAGTTTTTCTTGAGTACTCTTTGCTCTTCTACTACAATATTTCACACTCATGTCCCTTTCATGCCAGATGCTGATTTTATTGGAGACTTTATGTCAGTGACTTCTATTGTCAATGGTATATATGCTTCACTGGTGGGAAATAAAGGTCTTCTACAATGACTTTATATCTTCTCAAGACTTTTGGTTTTATCTGATGTACTATAAATTTAAGTGTCTACAACTTTGGTAATGAGGATTATCACTTTCTTGGTAGCCAATTTCACACTTGTTCACTGCATTTTGTAAGAGGTTTGATAGTATTTTGAATTGAATTTCCTTAGGAAGGGTGGTTGTTTGGCACACACCTTCAGGTCTACCAAGTGGCCTTCAAATGTTGTTGTTTGGATGATAAGAGGACTGATATAATCCCAAAGGAACTACCCAGATTTGTAAATTTTAGGGTTTTATTGCTTTTCTTTACTTAGGTACCCAACATATGGAGAAATGAGACTACAAATATTGATTAAGGCCTAAAATACACCTAGATTGTCCATTTATTGTCTAAGTGACATTTCTAGAAGGATTTTAAAGATTATAAATTAAGTCCACTTCTCCATTTCTAAGGAGTTCTTGACATGAATGAAGTTCAAATCTGATCCTTGTTGGTTTGTGATTGACACCTAGAGTTACTGCTTCCTTCAGTTGATCGTTTGGGTTGCTAACTTCTGGTTGCTTATATATTTCTATGGTCCAGGCTGTGACTGTGTTTTCCTTCTCTCTATTGTTTTTTCCTCCTCTCCAGCTGGGCATGAATGTGTTGGCCTCTTCCTAGCACACCGTGACTGTTTTGGAGCCCTTGTGAGCTGGGCATGACTTCATTCACACATTCACTATTCTTCTTTTCCACACATTCACTATTCTTCTTATTTTCCACACAGTCACATACTATGATGATGATGGAAAATGGAATTTAATTAAGAGCACTAAGCCCTCTTTATCCCCAAATGTTGGTGGTGTTTGTTGTTGAACTCATTTGTCATTTCCATAGTAAAAATGCAACCTTCACTTATTCCAAAACCATTGATTGGGCTTGTTATCCTTATGGGTTTTGGAATATCTAGTTCCCACTCTGAGAATATTTACTACTTTTGTATTACTTAGCTATACAGTTCAGTTGCGGCATTTTTATTGCAAATTCTGTTGTTGTTAGAAAACAAAACTGAAGATGATCAATCACTAACAACTTTTCTTTTCTCATATATTTGAACTAATTTTTTGATGACTACGTATGGAGTCTAGTTCGAGACTTATGGAATCCGGTTCTAAATATTGTCCAGATATGGTAAACTGATTTTGCATTGATTTACAAGGAATGTTTTTATGGTTTTGTGTTCAGCACTCATGGAACATAATTTGACTACCAAATGTGCACATGAAATATACATATGTATTTAATACTTTGAAATACACTCACATCAACTTAGGAATATATTTGCAACTTTTTATCGCCTGTAGGTTGTAACAGCAGCACAAATAGGTGTTTAAAATGAGATTTCAAGTGTACCTTCAGATCTGAGTTTGACTATTTGTTACAACTGCCTGGTACAATGATTTATCAAATTTTATGTAACTTCCAATATTCCACTTGATATCTACTATGAGTCTATGGTTTATTAAATTTTATGTTTCAAATTTTCAATGTGAATGTTCATTGTTCAATGAATCATTGAATTTAGAATTATGAATCATGATTCATAATTTATTAAGAAATCTGAATATGCATGTATAATGTGAATGTGACATATTTTTTTTTATACTATATATATATATATATATATATATGCAATACCCCCGACGTACACAAGTACCCTATTTCAAAAAGTGGTGTTCCCGTACCCATACCCGTCCTTATACCCAAGTTTCCTGGCAACTTTGCCTGAAACGAATAATGATAGTATAAAAAAAATAAGTAAATGGGTAGAAGGGGTGTACAGAGATAAAAAATTTAAGTAAAGGACACTGTAAGTCTGTAATTACAAGGGGTGTACAGAGATAATTTAACCCCTTGAATCTTTAGATAGTTGTGCTGACGAGGAGTGTTGAAACAACAAGTTCATCACATCTTTGCATCTTCTAGAGAGAGTCAGTCAACAATTGAAGGTTAACTAGGGAAATCAACTGAGAGGTCCATTGAGTAGTCAACTAATTGGTCAGGACAACTAAATGTGGACCCAACTCGATCAATTGCTGCACAAGTCTAAACAAAAAAGATAGAGATTATGCCTACTCAAGGTGATCAAAGTTGACTATGCCCTTCTTATTTTAAGGGAGTTATTTATACTTTCAGTTATATATAGATGATTGATCCTATGGATCAATCTATCATGGTGAAAAATCAAGTTTTCGTGTATTATTCCATATTTGAACTATCCTCCCTTGTGCGTCAGTGTTATACTTTGGGTTATATATAGATGATCCTATGGATCAATCTATCGTGGTGAAAAATCAAGTTTGGGTGTATTACTCCATATTTTGAACTATCCTCCCTTGGTCCTTCAGTGTTATTGTTGGAACTCATTGTTATTCACTGCTACAATTCCCTATCACTCCAACATGAGGGTTAGAGATTATATCCTTTGGTATGTAACATAGAAAATTCCCTTGTACAATGTAGAAAACTTGGGTGTACACCAAGAGGTATCAAAATATTTACATTGTTCAATTTAACATGAGAAAATGATACCTTTTTGAAATTATAGTTTTTGTAGAGATGATCTGCAAAATCTAAATAGTAGAATCCTTAGACAGGTCATCTTTTAAATGGAAATGAAATTCAATTCTCTTAAGAAAATGCGCTTGGGAAAGGATGTTGTGTAATTACCCAAAGGATTGTTCTGAAGGCCTGAAAGTGTATCAAGATACTTCTTCCCATTACTATCATATACAAAAACACCTTGCATACAATTCAGTCATGGGATTCTTATATCAGTATAACATGTTAGCATAACTACTAACAAATATCTCTTCGACTACCCACAAATATCTCTTCAACATGCATTCATAAGATGTTTATTTTCTATTGATTTTTCGGTATAACTATCCTACATGTTATCTATGTAGTGCCAAATTGTTGACACTCCATTATTAATATACTATGATGATGTGTTTACAACTTCATCATAATGTAGACAGATAGTAGAAATATGTATCTTTTCATCTTTTCAACAACTAATTTGACATCCTCCATTTTTTTTTGATTATGTATGCACTAATATACATAAATATATACTATTTATAAAATGCTCTTGGGACATTTTGCTCTTGTGGTTTTTGGAGAAATGGAGCTCCTGCTCCTGCTTCACTCCAGCTCTGGCAACACAGATTGAAGTAGATTTCTTGGACTAATCATATAAAATAACCATAGTTAATGAAACCAATATTGGATCTAATTTTGTGAAAGAATTGAAACAATACCAGTGCTTCTTTCTCAAACCCTTCTAAGTCCAAGACTCTGGATAAAGGCAAGTACTGTACTTATGAAAAGATGCCCACTCATTCCAATGACAAATGCAAAGCTCTTAAAGCCAAGGCAAAGTCTAAGGATATTCTCACTGAGCAACAACCCCATGACACTGCTCTCCTCCTATAGCAACAAGCTAAATATTGTAGAGACCACAATCAACAATCCACTCACTCCAAATGCACAATATATTAAGTAACCAAAGATTATCCAGCCATATTGAAGGAATCACTTGTCACACAAAACTGTCAGATAAAAGATTATATCTTCCTCAAACCCTCTTCTAACTCCAAGACTCTGGATAAAGGAAGTACTGTACTTATCAAAAGATGCTCATACATTCCAATAACAAATGCAAATCTCTTAAATCCAAGGTAGAGTTCAAGGCTCTTCTCACTAAACAACAACCCCATGACACTACTTTCCTCCTAGAGCAACAATCTAAAGGTTGCTAAGATCACAATCAACAATCCACTTGCTCCAAATCCACAATTTATTATATGACCAAAGACTATCCAACCATTTTGAAAAAAGAACTTGTCACACGGAAATGTCAGATAAAAGATTGCTTGGTTTTTCTTATCATTGATAATGGCAGCTAGAAAAAGCTAGTATCTAAAAAGCTATAGTTTCAAATTTACAGCCTCCTACTACAAGTCTACAACCCATCTTACCCTTATCACTTGAGTTGGATCAAAGATATTGGGAATCTAATGCTAGTAACAAAGCAATTTGCAGTGACTTTTTCCATTAGGCCGTTTAAGGATATAGTTCATTGTGACGTAGCTCCACTTGATTTTTTAGAAATTCCCTTGGGCAGCACAACACCTACACGCTTTCAGAAAATGAGAAAGTATACAAGCTCGCATATTCTTCTTTTCCCCGTGTTATACACCAGATTGGCACCTCTCCATCCGAGTGTCGACATTCCTAATGTTGGCACACAAAAGGACATCTATGGATTGAGGTTTTCCCAAAACACTATAGCTTGGCTTATTATGAAATACATTCTGCCTCTATCCAACTAGTTACTTTGCCATTTTTTCCATGTTAGGATGTATTCGTGACTCTGTTTACTGACAACTCGTGCATCATTCGCGAGTCTCCTATACAGCAAGTCGCGAATCCTTGTATTCGCGGGTTGTGTTTATACATAGTCGTGAATCATTCGCGGGTTGCTCTACTGCTGACCCGCGAATGTATCTCTTAACATTTAAACATTAAAACATGCATTTACTGGAGATTAGTTATGTCATCTAACTAAATTTCCTTAACTGCTGTAAATTCTCTAACCTGCGAACTACCTTATTTCACCCATATAAATAGAGGTAGGAGAGGCCATGAGAGGGGACTTGGATTTTATGCATTGTTATGCTGGAGAAATTGGGACTCTCTTTTCCTACACCTTTGCCCTAGGAGCCTTCCCTTTGTGTTCTAGAGCTTGGAGGCTGAGTTCTTTGGAGAAGAGAAACAGCAGATCCAGATCAAGGTTTCGTGAGGTGCCAAACTTGAAGAGAAGGTATACTTGTACTTGTTTTCAAGATTAATAAAGATGTGATGTCCTTCTTATTCCCAAATCATTGTTCAATGTGTGATTGAATTTTTGTTTATGATCATATGATGATGTTATTCAGATTCTTAGTTTCATGTTTATTTGATTATCATTGTCTCATATGTGGTCATAATGGTTTGAGGAAGGTATAACTTGTCTTGCAGGTCTCTTGGAGCGAGAGGAGCAAGAAGAGGATTGAAGAGAAAGCTTGGACCAGCCTTCAGTTAATTAGGTGTGGACCTTTCTCATATTTGAAACTTGTTTGTATTTACTTGCAGAACTATTCGCATCCACCTTCCAACCCCAGTACGTTGATGGCCTCTTAAACCCTAGCCATAGGATACTTTCCTTTACAACAGAACTGGCGACTCCGCTGGGGACTAGCCTTGTCTGTTTGGGGTTTTCCTCTTGATTTCTTTCAGCTTTGCATTGTTTCAGGTCCTTCTTGCCACTTAGGAACACCTTATAAGTCTGATAGCAAACTTCCCCTGCCTCCTTAAGGCAGTTTGTTGATCTTTTTTTGGGATTTTTCTCCCTATTCACGAGTTTCTCTTTTGAATAGTCGCGAATACAAGCTTGCATTCGCAGGTTGCTGCACTGAACAGTCGCGAATCATTCGCGAGTTTCCCTTATAGACAGTCGCGAATATACCTGGAAGTTAGGATTTTTTAAATCAAGTTTTGCTTGTTCCCTTCTTTCGGGTAATCCCTGTTTGTGAGTGGATGTTCTTTCTGAATGTTGTAGCTTGTATGAATACCTTTGCTGATCACACTTCCTACTTTTTTGAAAGCCTTGGTTGTTCTTTATCTATGTGGTAAGCCCCTTTTATAGCATTAGGATTTGTTCTTTGCTCCTGCCCCCTGTTGCCTTTGCTTGGTTTGATTTTTGGCTTATGTTTCTGATCAGCCTCTCTTAGTGGCCTTTGTTTGATTTCAGAAGCTTGTGGGTGTTTTTTTCCTCCTTCTTTTGTTGGTTTACTTCACCTTGCCAAACTTGTTGACCTGTCTCTTATGCAAGCCTTCCTTCCAAGTAGAGTTTATGCTGACTTTAGTTTGTTCTAGAGTTTGTTGGGTGGTTGTATAGCAGAGATCCTTTTGCTTTTGTTCTTTTTATCTGCTTGCTTTTCTTTGTAGGTAATTTTTATTTTTGCACTTATAAAAGAAAATTAAAAAGAACTTGGTGTTGTTGCTTTTCCCCCTACCTCTTCCTTTGGTTTGACCTTGTTGGACAAGGTACTGAGCAGCCTTTGTTTGTAGGTTTAGATTGATTATTGGGACTTCTTGACCTTTGTTTATGTCAGTCTTTATGCTCAGTCTTTTCATTCCAAAGTGTTGGCTTGTTTACCTTTGTAAGCTTTCTTTTCAAGAGAGGTTTATATTCAACTTTAGGGAAACCTAGGGTTTGTTTTTGGGGTGCAAAGTAGTTGTCTATCTCCTTTGCTTTCTGTATTTGCTTGCATTAGTTGATAGGCTGTTTTTTCTTTTTCGTTTATAAAAGAAAAATACAAAAACATGTGTTTGCTTTATATGCATGTAGATTAGGTTTTTAGTCTAGATTGCATAGCATATCATTGTTTTTGAAAAAATAAAATATAAAAAGATTTGATATTTTTGGCTTTCAAGTTTTATATTTGAAAATATAAAGAGTATAGTTTTTGCTTGTTGCATTTCATTTCTCTTTGCTTAGTCATTTTGTTTCAATTTTGAGTCAAAACACCACATAAGTTTCATGCCATTTACCCTCTGACTAAAAACAGCCCTTAAAATAAACGATATAATTTAAAATTATTAGTAAGTTTTATTTTATAGGGTCATACACCAACTAGCTTAGGCTAGACTTGTGGGTTAGGGTGTTTCAACTCCCCACAAGTGTTAAAATTTCAGACGTAGTTGGCCTATCACTAGGTAAATCCTTTTCTACTTTGATTGTATCTGGGAAGCTCCTCTCAAATGGGAGTTAAGCACTAGGCCACATGGAGGCTTGGACAGAGGAGATGACCCTCCGAATCCTTGTCAAAATGTAACCCAGGACTTTTACGGATCTGGGGATTCTGTCCTAGACAGAGTTTTGAGCTCAGCTACCCTGCCCATGCATATGAGTTCGGCGGACGACTGTCCCCCCAGACTGTCAATATAGTTACGGTAGCCTTTAGTCTCTTTGACATCTAGGGTTAATACACAGGTACACAGGAAGGTTATTTCTGGTTGACCTTGGACAGACTTGGAAGGTAACCCTTGTGGAAAGTGTATGAGGGCGGTGGGTGATTCCTCTGCTTGTGCCTAAGAAGCCCTCAAGGACGCCAAGTAACTGTTCATCAGCTTGCTTCTGGAAAGTGTATCTTATACCCGTTTGTCTGTTTGGATTTAGGAATTTATAGTGAGTGCTGTGTGGTTTGTCTGTACTTAGTGTGCCTTTAGGTGTGTGCTTTGTAATTTTGGTTGCTTATCAACCTCGAACTTTGTCTCATAGTTTGAAACTATGGCTAGCCCCCCTTTGAACACCAACCAAGAGATCCCCATGCTGGGAACTCCTTGTCCTATTCCTCTCATGGGGAATTTTGGTGTTCCCTTGATGGCCACCCTGAATCTTCCTGGATTCACGCTAGGGCTACCGGTGTGGTTATTTTCCACTCCAACTGTCCTGAATGCTCCTGATGCTTCTCAAGTAAGCTCCTTATATCAAGGGCATCAAAACACTGCTTCCCCTTCACCTTTAGTTAATTCTCCTCCTCCTTCTACCTCATGCAGTGAAAGTACTGATACTAGTAACTGGAAGTCTAAAAGGAGTACAAGAAGGAGGAATAGGAAGAAGGCACATAAGAAAGGGGGCACCCGTTCAACCTCTACAAGTCAAGTTGAACCTCACCATCCAGCCTCTGGTGTTCACACTGGTAGGATCCTTCAAACCCTTCCAGGTCATGTCGGATCCGGTCACTCAGCCTCTGGTGTTCAAGCTGAGTGCACCCGTTCAACCTCTGGTTTTCAAGTTGAACCTTCCCATTCAACCTCTGGTTTTCAAGTTGAACCTCTCCATCCAGCCTCTGGTGTTCACGCTGGTGGGATCCTTCAAACCTTTTCAGGTCATGTCAGATCCTGTCACTCAGCCTCTGTTGTTCAAGCTGAGTGCACTCGTTCAACCTCTGGTTTTCAAGTTGAACCTCCCCATCCAACCTCTGTTGTTCAAGTTGGATCTATCCATCCAGCATCTGGTGTTCACACTGGTGGGATCCTTCAAACCCTTCTAGGTCATGTTGGATCCAGTCACTTAGCCTCTGGTGTTCACGCTGAGTGCACTCTTTCAACCTCTGGTTTTCAAGTTGAACCTCCCCATCCAACCTCTGTTGTTCAAGTTGGATCCATCCACCCAGCCTCTATTGTTCATGCTGGGGGCACACACTCAACTGTTGCAAAGCATGTTGATCCTAACCATTCAGCCTCTGTTGTTCATGTTGATGGTGCCCGTCCAACCTCTGCAAGTTATGTTGGACCAGTCTCTCGGCCTCTGCAAGTCATGCTGGGGGCAGTCTCTCAGCCTCTGTGGTTCATGCTGAAGATGATTTGTCAGCCACTGCGAGTCATGTTGACACTGTTGAAAAGAATACCTGTTCAAAACACAAGCCCAAGTTTCCTTGTAAGCTTTGTGAGGGAGACCACCTTACTTATAAATGCCCTTCTATCGCAAAGGTGTGAAGAGTTTGGATTCATGGTCATCCCATTTTTGAACACTCTGAAGTCTCTCAATAACCAGCCTCTCTTAGTGAGGTTGGATCCAGTCACCCAGCCTCTGTAGTTCACGCTGGGAGCAAACTCTCATCCTCTGCTGGTCATGTTGAGGGAAAACAGTCATCCACTACTAGTCATGTTGACTCCATTGAGAAAACTGGTCATTTGAAGCATCATATTAAATTCCCTTATGTGCTATGCGAGGGAGATCATCTTACTCATCTATGCCCTGCTATAGCAAAGGTGCGAAGAGTGTGGTCCCAGACTCATGGATTTTCTTCTCCTGAACAACCTATAGTTTCTCAACAACCTACTCAACCTTTGGTTGATCAAGTGGTCGAACAAATTTCAGAATTGGTTGATCCCACTCTTCTTTCGGAGAGTGATCCCCATGTGATTGAACCAATGTCATTTTTGGTCAATCCCACTCTCCCTTCAGAGAGTGATTTTCATGAAGCGGTTGAATCGATTCCATTATCGATCAATCCCACTCTTCCTTTGGAGAGTGAAGTGTCTACTAGTCACATTTTCTTCACTGCCAGTTCAGAACTTACTGAACAAGGGGGCACTGAACTTGTTTCGGATCAACCCCCACCAAGCCCTCGGGTTGCTTCCTTTGATTGGGATAGCCTAGTTGAGCTGCGCCTTCCTTCTGTTGCACCTTTCCAGATAAAGGTCAAAGTTGAACCTTATACGATTGCTCGTTGTATTGTTGATGAAGGAGCCTCAGTTAGTATTTTGTCTGCTCGTGCTTGGCGAGGCATGGGATCTCCCAGCCTTGTGTCGACTGCTAGCCAGTTACTGGCGTTTGATAGAAGAACTTGTGTAGCCTTGGGAATTCTTCCTCAAACACCTGTTACTTTGGGTGGGAAGACCGGCTTAGTTGACTTCATGGTGATAGATGACCCCTTGGACTTTAATATGTTCCTTGGACGTGATTATGTCTATGCCATGCAAGCTGTGGTGTCAACATTCTTTCGTGTGATGTACTTTAATCATGGAGACAAAATTGTCACTATCGATCAGTTGGATTTTATTGATCTATCTCCTGACCCAACTAGAGACCAGGTCTTTCCTTTATTGATTCCCAGTGTTTCTGTAGACACCACCCCACCACAGGTGAACTATGTGGCCTCTTGTCCTTTATGTTCAATTGCTACTAAGAAGCAGCCTCTGTTTTCATGCTTACCTTCTCGGAACTTGGTCCCAGTAGTTGATCGGGTGAGTCATCCTATATAGACTGTAGAGCCTTCTCTCCACTCTGTTAATCCATTTGAAAGTATAGACATGTGTCTTATCTCAGATGATCTCCTTCCTTTGGATGAAATCTTCCTAGAGTCTTTGATACAGTCTGATCTTCTTTTGGATGTTGGTTAAGTTGTGACTAATTCTAACCCTGATTTACCTAATAAGCCTGACCTTTCATCTTATGATGGTCTTGTTGAGTCTTTGGACTCTCCCTTCGAACAGCAAGTCAGTGATCCTGATGAGTTTGATTTTTCTTATGAATTTTTCGACTCCTTGGATACTGAGTTTGTTCCTACAGACTCTATATCCCTTGTTGATTTTTTCTCTCTTTCTGAGGTTGATCTTATTGATTATAAACCCTCGAGCCTTGGTTTTATAGAATCCTCTTCAGTTGATTCTACCTTGACTTTACCTTTTATAGAAGACAGCAAAGTCACATGTGTTTCTGCCAAAGTGACCCCCATCGAATCGTTTCTTCTGAATATGATTCTGATGCTATTGTTTCTTGGAGACAGGATTTTTAGTTGGACTCACAACTGTTTATTGGCCTCACCTTGTTGTTCAAGTCGTAATTGCATTTTCATGTGCCCTGCTCGCGCTTATGAGCCTGATGCCGGCTTCCATGCTTTTAGCTCGTTGTATAAGCCCTCATCTTTGTTCTCATCATCGCTAAGCCTTGTATCATTTTGCCTTTGCAACTTGACACCCTTTACCTTGAGGAGACGTTCCCCGGGTGTCTTTATCTGGATCACTTTCCTTGCATTATGCATAGGTTTGTTCCTTGCGCTTGGAATTAGTTTTTCCTTCCTAAGACACTCGTCTCCTCGCATTTAGAGCATTCTTTCTGCTCTCCTTCGAGCTCATTAAAAACAGTAAGGAGGCCGCGAGTTGACTTTTCCAAACTCATTAAAACTTCACGGGAAATATTTTGAGTTTATTTAGGATCAAGTCTGACTCCTCAAAATAGACTTGACTGCCGAGTAAACTTGTCCGTTCAGGCTCGTTAAGAATATGTGAATGGGCATCCACATTGGTGGTAGGTTATCTCTTTCTCGGACCATGTGGAATAATACGAGAAAGGATCCATCTCTTTTCTTTTTGAATTGAGAAGAGTATTCTCAGGCATAGGTTTATCTCTTTTCTAGACCTGAGGGACTAAACTTACGGAAAAGGAACCCCCAGTATGAGCTTAGTTTTCTCTTTTTCGTGCTCTGGACCAAAACATGAAAAAGATTCCGAGTGTACTTTATGTCTTTGTCATGCTCGTTAAACCCTAAAGAACAAAGCATCAAGTTTATTGTTGTAAGCCCCATTTCTCGTACTCAAATGGATCTTTCCGAGTGATATTGCCTTCCTTCACACTTGTAAAACTCAGGCTATATGTTGCTTTTGAAGGAGCGTTGGGTAGGTGGTAATTTAACCTTTTTCGGACCTTCCTAACTAATTATGAAAAAGGTGCGCCTTTTCTTCTTCGAAAGTTAAGAGAGTTCTTCTTTGGTTTGTTTTATACTTTTTCGGACTTAGGAGACTAATTTGTACGAAAAAGGACCCCCTGGAGTCTTCTTTGGAGTTTTCAGACTCTCTAAACTATGAAAACACCGTCGAGCATGTACTAGTTCGGGCTGGTAAAATCCACGAATTAGTGCTTTATCAAGCATTCTTCTTTCTTTTCTTCGAGCTTGTCAAAAATGAAGATGGTCTCGAGTTTTCTTTCTTCGACTCATTAAACCTTTACAAGAAAGAAGGGAAGCGGAAGGGTTCTTTCCATGTCTTTTATATCATGGTAGAAAGTCTTGTTTCCTTGAACAAAGCACCAGTTTTGAGTCTATCAACAGTTGGGTCCTAGTATTTTGGCCTTATCCCGATCCAGAGTTTCTTACTCCTCCAGTTGGTCTCTTTTCCAATTATATGGGGAATCTGTCAATGTCTCCTACATTGCAGATTTGTTTCGTTGGTCCTATTTTGTGTCAAAATCTGCCTAAGTCACTTTTGTGTTGTGCTCTCTATTCAAGGATTAAACCTTTGTCGGCCATTCTGTAGTTGCCTTGACCTTTTGTGTCGGCCATTCCCTGGTATCAGTTCATTACATCATGTCTTCAGTGGTCCTTTTTTGTGAAATTCAGTACCCATTCCAAATCCAATTAGTCTTTGAGTTACCTCGTGTTGGCTGATGAAGGATGCCTTAATGTCTTCCTTCCAACGGATCTCTTCCTATTGACTGCAACACATCTTGCTCTGGGGATGAGATTTAGAGTTTTATGACAGTACCTTGGGAATTGTTGTCCTCAATGGCAATTTCCCTCGCTATTGGGTAGTGGGAATACCTTAATGTCTCCTACTCTATTGATTCTTCAAGTGTTCGACTTCAAGTCCTTGTAATCACACTTGTTAGAATGTACTAGGTACCTTGGGGACCATTTTCATTAATGGTGGTTTTCCTCGTGTTTGTTAACGGTTTTCATTATTTACCAGTAATCAAACGGCTTCCTCCATGTTTGACTTCAACTCATTTATTCACATGGTTAGGATTCGTACCTTTTTTGGGCGGTTTGGATTGAAGACCTTGGGCCGATAGTAGCATTATCATTTTTTTTGCTCTTGCCCAAGTTGCGCAAGACCTTGTTATACTTTATATGACATTTTGCTGAGACATAGATCCACCTTGTATTTTTGTGGCTATGATCGATTATTGAGCATGGATCCACCTTGTTCATTTGTGGCCATGACTCCTTTAGATCTGATATGGCGCCTTTTTGCATATTGAGCGACCATGATAGTTACATCAGTTATACATATGTTGGATCTACCTATATTTTTATGGCGGTGTTTTGTATATGGACGTGTATGTTCCAGAGATAAGTTTTCTGACATTTATCTCTCTTACAGGTACCTTCACTCGAGCCTTTTGATCTTGGATTCTCTGCTCTCTCTCCATACTCAGTTGTTTCCTTTATAATGTATTTCGGTTATCGTCTTCCCCTCTAACCTCACACATTAGGGGGCATCTGTTATACACTAGATTGGCACCTCTCCATTCGAGTGCCGACATTCCTCATGTTGGCACACAAAAGGAAATCTATGGATTGAGGTTTTCCCAGAACACTATAGCTTGGCTTATTATGAAATACATTCTGCCTCTATCCAGCTAGTTACTTTGCCATTTTTTCCATGTTAGGATGTATTCGCGACTCTCTTTACTGAAAACTCACACATCATTTGTGAGTCTCCTATACAGCAAGTCGTGAATCCTTGTATTCGCGGGTTGCGCTTATACATAGTCGTGAATCATTCACGGGTTGCTCTACTGCTGACCCGCGAATGTATCTCTTAACATTTAAACATTAAAACATGCATTAACTGGAGATTAGTTATGTCATCTAACTGAATTTCCTTAACTGCTATAACTTCTCTAACTTGCGAACTACCTTATTTCACCCATATAAATAGAGGTAGGAGAGGCCATGAGAGGGGACTTGGATTTTATGCATTGTTATGCTGGAGAAATTGGGATTCTCTTTGCCTACACCTTTGCCCTAGGAGCCTTCCCTTTGTGTTGCAGAGCTTGGAGGCTGAGTTCTTTGGAGAAGAGAAACAGTAGATCCAGATCAAGGTTTCGTGAGGTGCCAAACTTGAAGAGAAGGTATACTTGTACTTGTTTTCAAGATTAATAAAGATGTGATGTCCTTCTTCTTCCCAAATCATTGTTCAATGTGTGATTGAATTTTTGTTTATGATCATATGATGATGTTATTCAGATTGTTAGTTTCATGTTTATTTGATTATCATTGTCTTATATGTGGTCATAATGGTTTGAGGAAGGTATAACTTGTCTTGCAGGTCTCTTGGAGCGAGAGGAGAAAGAAGAGGATTGAAGAGAAAGCTTGGACCAGCCTTCAGTTAATTAGGTGTGGACCTTTCTCATCTTTGAAACTTGTTTGTATTTACTTGCAGAACTATTTGCATCCACCTTTCAACCCCAGTACGTTGATGGCGTCTTAAACCCTAGCCATAGGAGTTCTGTTGTAAATACAAACAAGTTTCAGAGATGAGAAAGGTCCACACCTAATTAACTGAAGGCTAGTCCAAGCTTTCTCTTCAATCCTCTTCTTGCTCCTCTCGCTCCAAGAGACCTGCAAGACAAGTTATACCTTCCTCAAACCATTATGACCACATATAAGACAATGATAATCAAATAAACATGAACAAGTACAAGTATACCTTCTCTTCAAGTTTGGCACCTCACAAAACCTTGATCTGGATCTGTTGTTTCTCTTCTCCAAAGAACTCAGCCTCCAAGCTCTGCAACACAAAGGGAAGGCTCCTAGGGCAAAGGTGTAGGCAAAGAGAGTCCCAATTTCTCCAGCATAACAATGTATAAAATCCAAGTCCCCTCTCATGGCCTCTCCTACCTCTATTTATATGGGTGAAATAAGGTAGTTCGCAGGTTAGAGAAGTTACAGCAGTTAAGGAAATTCAGTTAGATGACATAACTAATCTCCAGTTAACGCATGTTTTAATGTTTAAATGTTAAGAGATACATTCACAGGTCAGCAGTAGAGCAACTTGTGAATGATTCGCGACTATGTATAAGTGCAACCCGCGAATACAAGGATTCGCAACTTGCTGTATAGGAGACTCGCGAATGATGCGCGAGTTGTTAGTAAAGAGAGTCGTGAATACATCCTAACATGGAAAAAATGGCAAAGTAACTAGCTGGATAGAGGTAGAATGTATTTCATAATAAGCCAAGCTATAGTGTTCTAGGAAAACCTCAATCCATAGATGTCCTTTTGTGTGCCAACATGAGGAATGTTGGCACTCGGACGGAGAGGTGCCAATCTGGTGTATAACACCCAGCCCTTCTAGAAATCAAATAATGAAACAATGTAATACATTCTTTGAACTACCTGTGACCTGCCAAAAAAAATTGGGTATCAATTTTCAAGCAGCTCCCTTATTCATTCAAGCTATTGGAACTGGACATTCAGACGTTTTTGAAGAACCTTGAGGATTTTCCACTCTTAGAAGTTAGAACCATCAAACATAGTGTTGATTTCGCTCCAGGTTCTTTTGAGATATAGAAGCAGTTGCCAATAGTTCTTGACAAATCTCATGAGCCAGGGAAACCTCCACTACAATTTATTCCTACACCTACTCATTTCCAAGAACATACTTCATTACCATCTATTGAGTTGCTCACACACTGAATATGCATTTAAATTTTTTACTCCAATACACGACGAGCCTATTGTATTGGCAATCGGCACATATTCATCTCCAGCTCATTATCTCAGGGTCTCACTACCTTAAATGGTCCCTTCCCCTTTTGTCCATTCAAGGTTTTTCTTTAGTAGCTGTAGTCGCTCTCCCACTATGTCTTGTTTCTGATGTACCTATCAGTCCCTTTGACTTATTTATGGTCACTTGTTAAACACTAATAAACTTATCTTATCTTATCTACTTCTGCAGTGATTTTTCAAAAAGGGGACTTTAAAGTTTTAAACCTCAACAGGGAGAACTTCGTGTACCTCATGGTTCCCCATTTATTCATGTTATTTCAGACAAGGATTTATTGGAATCCTTGCTCCAATAAGTTGAGTGAAGCAGAATGAACTCAAGAACCCTGAGTATACCATTAGTACTTGATTAAAGAAAATAACTTCATCACATATAAATGAAATCCTGGGCACCTGCAGCTTGATAAATACTAAAAGGATAGGAGAAAAATACAAAGTAGCACACCTCTGTGGGAACCCAAACTAAAAAATTAAAACCCTAATCTAATTCTGAACAAGCAAACTACTAAGTCTAGAAACTTGAACATCCAAAAATAACAAAATCAAAGTGTAAACTTATACATCTAAATCTGGAATAGTAGTTAACTCACTGCTCAAATATAACCTAATCTAACATTGAAAATGGAACACTTCTAGTTTTACAACAAAAACTCAATGCTCCACGGGAACATGTCTTGTAGGGTCAAGGGAAATCCCCTTGTGTTTCCCATGCCCATGGATTTTGGGGGTCACCTAGGGAAGCATTTCATAGAAAGGAGGACATCTAGACACCCCCTTCCAAAGTTGGGCATTATCTTGGAGACAAGTTTATCACGCTTTTACGGTGTTGAAGTAACCTTGCATGGCACCTTTAAGAGAACTAAATTTCTAAACGAAAGGGATTAGTTTTTCTTGAGTACTCTTTTCTCTTTTACTTAAATATTTCACACTCATGCCC
>LPNX010075054.1:0-16472 GCA_001517045.1 Pseudotsuga menziesii | reverse complement strand
TATGGATCAACAATTACTATGGGACGACTTACAAAGCATATGCATCCAACAACAATATACTAACATAGTAAAGAGAGGGATTGACATGGGTTCCTAACAGAAGGGAATCCATAGCTGCCATTCTTTTTGACAAAAAAGAGACAGACAAAAACACAAATACATCTAATGGCACATCTACAAATATTTTATTCAAAGTGACCCATTGGAAAAATTGGATTGGGTTTGAACTAGAATAAGATTGATGTTTATATAGCCACATGTTCCTTACCGTATGTCCTTGGCCAGGGTCATTCTGCTACCTTGCACAACAGCCTGAGTTGCGTAAAAGGAATATTATTAATATGTTGACGAGAGCAAGCCGCTCCAATGCATGATCCTCTTTGTTATATAAGGAAACATAGTAAGTTTCATGCTTGAATCTAGTTTCACGATGTGTTTTGGAGGTGTGTTTTATGCTCTACCCCAGATTTCAAAGTCCATCTTGCTATTGGAATTGTTCCTCGACTTGTAAATTGTCCACTTTATCACCTAAATAACCCTCAACCCTATAATAATGATTATATAAAAGACGATCGGTTTGTTGCAATTTTTATGCAGACTTCCATCCAAACTTTGATTTCCTAAGTTAGACTATTCCCTATTTCAAGGATAGTCCTGAGCTTGAGGTGGTTCGGGCTAGGTGAAATTTGAAGGTTGTGGATTTTGCATGCTCAGTATTTTTATCTACAGTTCAATGTTTAGATTGTAAAGTTAAAGGTTATGAAGCATTGTAAGCTTTTCATCTAGGTTTCTATTGGTCTATGGGCTGGTCTTGTTATTTATTTTGACACAGAGTACTACACAATCAAGGTTTTTATCACTTCTAGTTTGCCTGCCATGTATGGTATTATAGTAGTTAATTTGAGCATGCTTAGTACAATTGTAACAGGATTATCCATTGATGCAAAGGGACCTATCAGTGACATGTTAGTCAAATTATTGGATTTTTGGAGTAATTATGCTAAAAAATATTATTTTTTCGAGCAATTTGGTACCAAATCTGCAAATGGAAGAACGAGATTAGTGAACAGACGAGTTGTCAAGCATTCCATCTTGCAACTGTACCTTTGATTTACAGTGTACTTGATGCTATGAACCTTTACTACAAGAAATCAGGGGCAATCTAGCTACTATAAACCTCTACTGCCAGAAATCTGGAGCGATCTAGCTGCTAAAAACCTCTACTAATGGAAATTGGGGGCGTTCTAGCTTATTAAAACTTGTACAACTGGAAATTGGTGGCGATTGAAGGGTTCATGGTAAATTTAACAGGAAATCAGGGGTAAATGGAATATTTGCAACAAATTTCAAAGGGCGAATACGTTATTTCTTCTTGCATGATGCGACAACACCCACTTTTCCTCTTGCATGATGCGATAAGAAGGTGACAACATGGTCTGCGATTGGAATTTTGGTGGATGCGTGGCAGATAGCACTGCCTCAAACTTAATGAATAGTGTTGGTTGTTTAATATCTAAATATTTTTTGAGCCATAGTGGGTTGCATATCACATCCAGTCTTTCATGCGCCTGGTTCCCAACCGCCCTCCTCCTCGCCTTTCAAAAGAGAGTCTCCATATACATGAAGTTTTCAAACACCATTTTCAGAAGCAAATTTAATGAGGATGATGATGAAGAGAGATTGTTAATCGATGAGTTGTTGCTGCAAGGTAAGGAAAATTTGTTTGAGAATGCCACTAGGGATTAGGGCTTGTAGCTTCAGGGGATTAGGACTTGTAGCTTTAGGCCAAATAGATATGATTACAACTATAGGCTGAGTTGGCCTTAGTCTCGTTGCATGCAATAGATGAAGCATATCCATATTATGCTTTAAATGACGAAGAGAAACCTAGTATGTAATCCATAGCCTGTAGTTGTAATCATATCTATTTGGCCTAATATGTTTGAGCCTATTTTTACGGTAGAGTTTAATGGTGTTGACATAAGCAACTTCAGCTATAAATTGCATACAAGGAAAATATGCTCCCTCAATTGATCTATACTTTGTGTTTTGTTCTACATTTATGACTATCGAGAATTCAACATGGTAATTACGAAACTGACAATTATGTTACTATAGAAAACCCAATTGATCAGCTTGATACTATGTGTATGCTTATTTGGAAGAAACCTTGCTAGGGTATTTTACGGGGCGGGTTCCCCCTAATGCTATAATCTGTAGCTGGCATAGGGAACCCTAGGGGACCTTTGGTTGGCAATATGTCCAAACCAGAACCCTTACCAAAGGATTTTTTCTATTTCCATTCGCTAACAAGTCCCATGTCCCAAACGAAATGTCACAAGGGCCTTGGATTTATAAGAATACCTTGTTAGTCCCCAGGTTTGAGGATTTCTCAGCTAACCAATATGTTCAATGTTTGTGCCCAATCTAGGTGCAATTCAATGGCCTACCAATGCAAATGTGGTCATCCAAATTCCTTAGTATTCTACCCGTTTTAACTTCTCTTCTCTTTCATGCATTTTTGTGCTTGAATGAGGGACAGAACCACTACACTGAAAGGAGGCATTCACTGGTTCCTGTGTTAACATTAACATTGTTGCTGATTGAACCCCCACACGTATCTTTCTTAATTTGAATACACAAACACTACATTCATTAAATCATTCCAGGATCAACAGGGGTTTCTATAGTTGCAAAGGTTCTTCAATTTTGTGAGTTAACGGTTTTACCTTACCTCATTCTCCCTTCATGGCTGACCTCCTTCTTCCAAGCAGCATCTACAGCAGCTGCAATTATGAGTTAGGGTTTTCTGCAAAACCCCACATCACCTCCAGATATCTGCTACGGATTCCCTAACTGTTCAAGGGCAAGGTTCCTTCATCCTCCACGGGTAGGCTACCTCTATCAACCATCTTCCTGCAACTTTTCTTGGGCTGATCCACTTCACTGCTGACAGCCTTCCTCATTCACAGCTAGGCCTAGAGGTCTTGGAAAGGTAGCCCTGAGCCTTTAGCAGCATCAGGCTTCCCTACAGGCATCTTCCTAAGGGTTCGGGCAGTAACCCTCACTGCTTGTTAGCCTTCAAATCAGACAGCCGAGGCCCATATCTAATCCAGACCCAAGTCTAGGAAGACACGGATTTACCTCGGGCAGGCTGAGCAATAGTCATGTGTGCTACGAGCAGGCAGAATATTTTTGGGCAGACACTGATCATTTTTCGGGAATACCTATGTTAGGATTATTAATCCTCCCTTGTCCAATTTGGTCATATGTCTAAATCAGGAGTCATGTCTAAATCGGGAGTCCATCCAGTCTATTTTTATTCATTAGCACCATTGGGTCCACTTGGCCTAATTGGGGCACATGTTTCAGTTACTAAAGTGTGGGGAACACTAATTAAGGCCTAATGCCACTGATTGCACTTGATTGCATCAGTTTAGAAGCATCCTAGACCAATCCGTACAATTTAGGAGCCAATGGGAGTGCTGAAACCAACCAAGGTCAGTTTAGTTCAGTTGATGACTAGTCAAGCTAAGTTAGGAGTCAGTTACATTCAGTTCTAGTCCTCTACATTCAGTTAGCGCTTGGTTTACATGGCCGCACTCAGGAGGGGTGCATTTCTCACCTACCACAGTTAGTTAGCCTTAGCTAACATTGAATGTAACACTTGAGTTGTGTTTTAAAACTCTGATGAACTCCGGTTATGGTTTAGACAAGGTCAATTAACTATTGAGTCCTCCGATAGTGATTTAGACAAGGTCTTAGTTACCTACAGTCAAGTAGAGTCTATCAATTCGAATTTCCTCATGTGGATTCGAATTTCATGTGCATATTAAAGCCATTGTACTTCATTGTAATTATTATCTGATCACTTTTTTTATTAATGAAAGCATTCACAGCTGCAAGCCATTTTTGCACTATTTCATTCTTCAATTGCTGAGTAAATTGTGTGATCTATTTTGTGAGTTGTGTGTTTGTCCACAGATCTATGTGCTCAATTTAATATGGTATCAGAGCCTCGATGAACAAGACACCTCTCCTGCTCAGATCTCCAGCTGGATCATTTTTTTTGAGCAAATTGCTCCTTCTAGTACTGCACCAGAAGTGGAGAATTTACCATTTAATATCCCAAGTTAGGAAATTGTTGATCAAGCTTGCTTGATCAACTATGCTGGGTGTGAAGGAAATTCCAAAAGTGCAGTCTGTCGACCTTACTTTGTATGTTTTGATTGTGTGACAGGTTATCAGATTTTCTTACAGCATTCAAGCAGCCCTTTCTTCTCACCGCATTCGCTACAACAGCTCAGTCCTTCTTACTGCATTCAAAATGGCTCATCCAGTAGAACCTCTCACTCCCTTCAACTATCACCAGTGGAAGGAAGACGTGGTGGTAATGCTTCACACCAAGCAGCTCTTCAGACTCATAGAAGAAACAAAGGCAGTGCCAGCTTTAGATAATGACAAAGAAAAGTACTTGAACAGGCTGGATGAATCCCGTGGACACTTGCTCTCCTCAGTATCTAGAGATCTTCAATTCCACATCCAAGGATTGAAGACTCCCAAGGAATTTTGGAACAAGATTGCCTCCTTTTTTTATAAGCAAGATGAGATGAGGATCCATCAGCTAGAAAATGATCTGATCACTCTTAATCCATCCAACTTCGAATCACTGAATGAATTCTTCACAAAGTTCAAGAACTTGATATATCAGTTGAAGCAATGCAAAGTGGAGAAGGATGAATATCAGCTCATTCTTTCCATTCTCACAAAGCTCATCTCATTCAAAAGATGAGCTACTAATGCTTTTGGGGTTTTTATCCTTTGAAGGTTTCCCCGGTGAAATATCTTGTGTTCATTGTGCTGGTGTGATGAATGTTTTTTTACCTGCACTTATTATTTGTTTAAGTTTATCTGCAAATTTTAAAGTTATATGCTAATGCCAAAACTCAACAGTAAAGGATGGAGGAAACAACATTAATCTATCAGGTGTGAAGTTTACAGGGATGGAGTTTACAGGGAAAATAAGCCGAACAAAATATTGTTGCAAAAGATTGAGAAAATACCTAAACGTTCATCCTGACCAGAATGCAACACAACCTCATCTGTGAAAGTCCCTTCATGAAAAATCAGTGAAATCGACCCCTGAGGAGATGCAGGTCGATCCCCACGTGCTATGAGGTAAAATTTTCCAACCCATGACTGAAATTCCTGACTTGATTAAGCAATTTATCTTCGCAGCAAATGAGCAAAAAACGTGATTTCATTGTCATTGGAATTTGGCGGTATAGCCCTTAAAATTTCAATTTTTCAAAAGATATTTGTCTAATAAGGGAAATTAAGTTTAAGGTAATCTAAGAATTGACAATTAATAACAGTCAACGGGAACCAAAGTGTTTGACCAAATTATTCAACCAATTGCAATAGATATTGTGGGTCAGAATTCAAATTTGTGAGGGCACTACCTTCAACAGGGCTTGCCATTAGATTGATGAATTTTTTTTAGTGGTCTTACAAACAACTTGGGCAATATAGAAAGGGACTTCACTATGTTCTAACTCTGTAAACAACTATTAAAATAGTTTTCTAAGAACTCAATATGTCAAATTTACCCAATAAGAACAAATATGGAATCAGCTTCATTATTTTTGTAAGTTTCTTAGGAGAAATTATGTTAAATTTGATTTTTCTTGTTTCTTGGTCATCAACAATAGATAAGGAAAATAAAAGAGTGATGCTTACTTCATATCAAGATGTACAAGGACCTCTACTCCTAGAAATGCTTCTTGTGTTGTTGCAACGACCACCCTCATTGCTTATTTCCATGCTCCACCAATATGCTCCATAGGTAAAGAATATCCTGACAGTAGGTGGCCTACCCAAACATCTTCCTTCCTGCATTATAGCAAGGCAAAGACTATTTTATTAACCTAATAATAATTGAGAAATACTTCAAAAATGAAATCATAAATCACAAGAGGTAGTGGAATTCTCTAATGTTTTATCAGATTATATCCTAGAAAAGAAAATTTAATGACTCTGATCTTAGAATTTAGAAACATTTGTCATGCAACATGCTGCATGACAAAAGATATCGAAAACTTTTCACAATTTTGTTTTGGAGGTATAAAATTAGGACTTTAGATCTTCCAAAATTTAAGTAATTAAATTGTTGTTATTGCCATCCATAATCTTTTTTCTCTAAAAACAGGGTCATGAGTCCTGGAAAACATTGAAATCTCACTCCTCAAAATATTTCTGAGTGTGAACCCCATTTTTTATATCAAATGCCTTTGTATGGAGAATTCATCATAATAATAGGAATTAATCAAGAACCATACCTAAAACAACAAACAATACAAGCTAGCAATCTACTTAAAAATTCACTGATGTTATGAATATGAACTTTATTTTATATGAACATATGTAGAACTGACATTACCTATGTATAAGAAATTTCTGTATAAATTTTGTTGCAAAACATTTGACCTCCATTTACGAATCAGCTTGGCATTAGGTGAAATGCTTTTCAATATTTTATGGTTCTTCCAAGCAGAAAGGGATTTCTGCCAGACACTTTTGAGACTATATGACTCTTTCATGATGCAGATTGGACCCAGAAGTACTCCCTTCTTCAGTGCATTGCCAATCAGAGTGGCACATGAGCTATGGGGTGGCAGGGGACTACGAGGATTCCAGATAAGATTACTTTTCATAGAAAACCTAACCTCCTTCACACTTTTCTCACCAATCTTACCACAACTATTGAATATGCTAGGGCCGGTTGATGAACTTGGAACTCTAGCCACCTTGTTCTATACACTTTTTACCCTTTTCCTTTTTTATGACCCAGTGTTTGAAGGAGATACTGGATATTCCAAAGACATAACATGTGAATCATACTGATCAATACTATCACCTAGTTCTGTAGCAACTTTCTCAAACTCCTGAAGATTTGAGATCACAGAATTGCCAAATCCCATGAAATCCTGAAAGCCACTATCAATGGATGGAATGCTTTGGTCATTATTTGCACCCTTATCTATGTTGACTACACTATCATGAAAAAATGTGGACCACCTATCTATCTCCCATCTCATGGCTGGCAATATTGATGGTGAGAATCTTAGCAAGATCAATGAAGTATGCCAGGTCTTTGTGCCAACTAGTTGCATTTGAAGAAAGAATTTCAAAGCCTCGTCAGTGATTCCTTTAAGGACATACCCTGATATCATCGCATCAATTGTAATCGGGTTAGGCTAAGCGCTTTCTACTTGCATTCTATGAAAGAGATTCAAGGCCCCGTCACACTGCCCCTGTATGAATAGCCTATAATAATCACACTCTACGACACCACATCTCTTTCAGTGATTCTGTCAAAAAGTTTGCATGCATCCTCTAAAATCCCACATTTGCATACATATCCATGAGCGCGTTACCCAAAAAAATCCTGGAGATCAAATCTCATTCTAAGAATGTAACCATGTAACTTGATGCAAAATCTTGAATTTCAGACTTGTCTCTACAATCTTGGAATTCTAGTCTCTATTATCACAGTTTTAAATCAAAGTAATTCATTGATTTTAGAAAAAAATGCAAGGTTGCTTTCTTTCAAAAATGAGACTGAGCATAAAACAAATTAGTAATTACCACCACAATTAACAACCAAGCCTTATTTCCAGCAATGGTATACTTAAGCCTGAACGGATTTATAAACTACTAAAGCAGAGATGGCTTCTTCTCGCGGAATGTCTTTGGCATGCTTGACTTCCTCTTCACAAGCAACAAAGAAAGTGGATATGGATGTATCCTACGCAACACATTTATCACTAAGCTCAGTAAGGAATTCATTGATTTGGGGCGATCATCAAACGTGGTTTTGGCCATAGTAGTCCATTTGGAGGCCATGGACTTTCCGGAGACTTTGTCGATAACACAGTCATACGGAATAGAAGCAAAAGAAACAACCAGTTCCTTCAGTTTGGCTGCAAAAGCCACCTGATGCCATCTAATTTCTCCTCATTGCTAGCAACAATCTCTCACTCATGTTGAATATGGATAGTGTGGCATTCCTCTCTAGGTTTGGTTAAAGCTAAAAGTTTAGAACTTTGAGTTAGTAGGTTTCACTGCAGTAGCCTCAAGGAAAAGACATTAATGTAAAATCCAGTTATGCTGAGATTTGCAGACACATTTAGTATGTAAAGCAAGTCTATGGGTAACCATGCCCTTTGTGATGTAAATGGAGTGACAACTACTTGTTTAATAAAAAATGTGTATTCCAACAATTGAACTTATTTATTTTATAGATGTAGGTACTATCACATAAATATATTATTTCATGCCATCAATATTACCGAATACCATTGATATTACCTCTTGTTAAAGGATGTTTCAAATTATATTTTATTATAACTTAAAGTTAAATTAGGAATTATTTTGATATAGATATTTTTTTAGTACTTTGTAATGGAAATCTAAAATGTTAAAAATTCTAAAAACTTACAATCAATCCAAAAGTTTGCAACAACCAGCACAATAAATTCTAAAACATTTGCCTGCATATCCCTAAGCATAAATTTTCCTATTCAATGAAAAGGGTCAACACTGCTAACATGCATTGCACATTAGACTTCCAAAGAACACATTTTCCTTGGAAATTACCCTCATTTCATTGATTCCCAGCACAATTTCTCTCTCCAATTCTCCAAATTTCATTTCTCATGCTAAAGTTTCCATTGGACAATGTGTAGGAGCAAATAATAACATGCAGTGATCCGCAGATAAATCCCTCAAATTAGAAGATCATATGATGTGTTCAAAATAGATAAGTTATGTATTTATTCTATATAAAGGTATTATACTCAGTTTTATATTTTTGTTCTTTTTCACTACTTAAATAATCTAGAACCAAATAATTTGCTTATACATCACCACAAAGGAGATGGCTAGCTATGGATGAGCTATATTATAGAGATGGATATATTATTTATCAGGAGATTTAAGATATCAGGCAAACATTATAAATCTTTCCCAAATAGAAATTGTGCTTTGCACAACTAAGGCATCATTGCTACCATTTGTTGTTGCCACATGGAGTGTGAGCTATTGCTGAGTCCTGCAGCAGCATTCTGCAGCTAACCCTAACCACCTGTTGCAGCCCACTATAGCTGCTCGTGACCACCAGGCCTATTGATGCTACTATAGGTGACCTGCTAACTGTTGTTACTGCCAATCGTGACCAATGGGGGTTGTAGCAGACTGCTGCTGCTACCTGTGACCACTAGCAGGGTTGTAACAAACTGTTGTTGCTACCTATGACCACTAGGTCTATTGAAATTGTTGTAGGTGACCTACTAACTGCTGTTGCTGCCAATAGTGACCATCAACGAGGGTTGTAGCAGACTATTGTTGCTAATCGTGACCACTAGAAGGATTGTAACAAACTGTTGCTGCTACCAGTGACCACTAGCAAGGTGTTGCTGCTCAATTAGGACACCAACGAGATGGAAAAGGAAGTGGAAGAAGAGATGGAAAGCTATGGGAAAGCTTCACTTGAGAAAGAGAATAATTTGGAAGAAAGAACAAGCCATAAGAAGATTGTGACATTCACAGAATATCCTGAATCCAAAGTGGCAGATGATCACAAGCAAAAATCCACAGAATGGAAGATTTCCCAGTTGTGCCAACTGATTGAAACTTTTAATATGCCTAATGATTCCAACCGAATTTAAAACAAAAAACAATACCAATTGTCGAATCCATTCCACAAGAGAAAGAAAATTCAAATTTCCTAGACTTGACCGAGTTGATCTAATTGCTTTCCCTCTCCAAAAGCAACGAATTTACACTTATCTGGGGTCTATTTTTCGGGTATATTCAACAACAACATGCATTGAATGTAGGGAGCAACAGGTTGATTGCAACAATACATCGCACTTCTTTTTTGGGTGAGTACATCAAATAATTTTTTGAGAAGTTTCTTATCTGATTTTTGAGGAGTCCATAGTCTTGAGGTTTGAGAGAGTCAAATTTTTTCAAGCTAGTGAAAAGTGAGCTCTAATTTTTTCGCTGAGATGAGGTAAATTCGTGGGTAAAAGGAGTAGCAATAGATGACAACAAAAAGTGGTACATTTCTCCATCCACGGGAGCGCAGAATCAACCCACATATGATTAGTGAAGGGAAGAAAACTTGGTTTCTAGTCCTTTCTCCAGTTTGATCTGTTATTGACTGAGATTGAACTCAATGAAACTTATTGAGACTAAATGAGTCTTGGTACCTGGTCCCCATAACTAGGGATTGAACCTATATATGATTGATGAAGTGAAGGAAACTTGATGTCTAGTGCTTTCTCTAGTTTGCTTTTCTATTGATTGAGTTTGAACTTTAGGGATTGAACCTATATATGACTGGTGAAGTGAAGGAAACTTGGTGTCTAGTGTTTTCTACAGTTTGCTTTGCTATTGACTGAGTTTGAATTCATCCTTACTCTTTGGTAAAATCGGCTTTAGTTCTATGTGAGGGCAAGACCAGAAGAGTCTTTCTATCTGCTTCCAAGTACTTTGAATTTGATCTATATCACTCTTATTCTTAAGAAAGATAAGCATATACATTTATTGATTATAGGCCTATGTTTATTTGTAATCTCATGTATAAGATCATTACAAAGATTATAGCATATAGGATGAATCCTATCCTTTGGTTTCTTATTGAATAGACAAGTCCTGGATGCGGCTGAAATTGCACAAGAATGTCTTCATTCAATAAAAATGAAGAAACAAAATGCTTTTATTCTTAAGAAGGATCTTATAAAGTCTTATGATAGGGTTTAATAGTCATATTTGAGATTTATCCTTATCCATATTGGTTTATCTACTGAGATCACAAATTGAATTATGGGTTGCATCACCTTTACCAGATATACGGTTTTGATTAATGGAACTCCTACCTTCGTATTTAGTAGTAATATAGGACTAAGACAATGTTGTCATCTTTCAACTTATTTGTTCATCCTAGCTATTGAAGGGTTGAGTCTTCTTATAAAAAATGAAAAGGAACAAAATAAATTTGAGGCTTAAAGGTGGCGATGTCTGTGTATATTACACATACGTTGTTGATGGACAACATTCTTATCTTTGGATAAGGTTCTTATTATGAATGGAATCATTATCATTCTATTATCTCCTTATTTTGTGATGCTCAAGGTTGGGCACTCAATGTTCAAAAATCCGATTTTATGTGTTCTTGCGATGATATGGAAATTAGAAACCAGATTGCTTCTCTGCTTCCTTATAAGATGATTGGGTTAGAAGGGGCTTTTAAGTATCTTGGTTTCTTTTTGAAACCAAATGGGTATAAAAAAGGTGACTGGGAATAGTTAATTAAGAAGATTTAGAGGAAAATTAACACTTGGTCATTTCGATGGCTGCCTCTCAGAGGAAGAATTTTTTTGGTAAATTATGTTCTACAAAGCACTCCATTTTTTTGGTTTTCTTTATTTATCATCCAGGAGGCTATGGTTTATGGGATAAGAAAGAAAATATTTCAGTTTTTATGGGTTGGAAAGTTGGAATATTCAAAATTTCATTTGACTTCATGGGAGAGTCTATCAAAGCCAAAACTGATGGTAGGACGGGGGATAAAAAAATATAAATTGGTTCAATTGGGCTTTATGTGCAAAGAGTTTATGGAGAACCTTATTTGATGAAGGTTTGTGGGGAAAAAATGTGAAAGCTAAATGTTTAAAATGTGTTGCTATGGTCCATTGGTTTTGGGATGCAATGAAGAAGGCTCAAAATGTTTCATCTATTTAGAGTAGTTTTTTGAAGTCTTTCCCCATTATTAACCAGTCGATCTGTTGGGTCATCGGCCGAGGTACTCAAGTATTTATTGGTTTTGATCATTTTATTGGTTTATGCAAATATTATAGGTTATCTTAGGGATTGGTGGAAGAACTCCATAGAAGGAAAATATTTGGGGTTGGAAAGGGAACTAATACAAGAGCGGAGTTGGTTGCCTTACAGGGACTTCTTTGGTTTGTTAGGAGAATGGGACTCGCCTCTATTCTGATTGTTGGCAACTCAAAATATATTACAAATTGGGTTAGAGGGGTAACTGCACTTCACTCTTTGTTACTGGGAAATTGGATGGGAGATGTTAGAAAGTTGATATCTAAGTTCTCACACATTACTTTTTAGCATATCTATAGAGAATTAAATGATGAAATAGATAGACTTTCAAAGAAAGGCATTGATGAATTGGATGGAAATATTTCTTTTAAAGAGTTCAGAGTTGCTTGCCTTACGGGGACTTCTTTGGTTTGTTAGGAGAATGGGACTCACCTCTATTCTGATTGTTGGCGATTCAAAAGCTATTACAGATTGGGTTAGAGGGGTAACTGCACTTCACTCTTTATTATTGGAAAATTGGATGGGAGATGTTATAAAGTTGATATCTAAGTTCTCACACATTACCTTTTAGCATATCTATAAAGAATTAAATGATGAAATAGATAGACTTTCAAAGAAAGGCATTGATGAATTGGATGGAAATATTTCTTTTAAAGAGTTCAGAGATGAAATGCCTGTACAATCGAGCAGATTGAAGTTCTTTTGATTTAAGAGTTGTTCATTTAGTAAACTTTGTTTAGTAATAGCTTGTTTTTTTGGATGGCATATTTCTTGTTTTGTTATAGTTATTGGGATATGTTTTTTACTATAAGCCCTGTAAAAATGTCAAGTAATATTGAAAAGAGAAAATATAAAGATCTTAAGTATTTGTTTTATCAAGATAGTAATTTATTTTAGATTATGATAAGAACTCTTTTCTTTCCCCCAAAAAAATGCAATTCCTTGATACAACTTCGTTTTATTAATGCAATTCGTTGATACAACTTTGTTTTATAATATAAAGTTTTTTTTAAAGTGCTTAAAAAAAACCATAATCCTGGTGGTCAAATGAGACACGCTTGCTTATCATCTCCTTTCTTCGTTGTCTTCTGGAGTTTATTCATCCTGTAGTTACTTAACCTTTGAACTTTCACCGGGTAGGCAGTCACCTGGCTAAACTGAAAGCCCTTGTGGTGGCCAAGAATGCTAACCTGAGTGAAGAATGATGTGAGATGGCATGTAAACAAAGGCTATTGAAAGAAGCCATGTGCATTTTGCATTAGATGGACGAATAAGTAGATTTCTCTGCTTATCATTCTCTTTTGCAGGTATGCCTCATTAATAGAGCTTTGACTGAGGCCAAGCTGGTCCATGCTCACATCATCCAAAGTGATTTCAAATTTAATTGCACTGACATGGCTCTGCTCAATAAACTCCTAAGCATGTATGCCAAGTGCGGGAATTCAATCGATGGTCACAGGTTTCTGGAGAAAATGCCTTGGCGAATTGGGGTCTCGCGGAGTATCATGATTGCAGCTTACTCTAGGGCTGGCCATGGCAAAGAAGCGTTGACACTTTTCAATCAAATGCAAGGAACATGTATTCTCCCTAATCAATTCACTCTATCCAGCCTTCTCCCAACATGTACTCACTTGGAAGCAGTGGAGGAGGTTTATGAAGAAATAGTCAGAAGTGGGTTTCACTCTGAAGTTTTTGTGGGGAATTCCCTTCTTTTAGGGATGATTTTAGGGGCGAATTATAGCCCATTGGCGAATTTTAAGGGGTGCCCAAAAAAAGATGAGTGAATTTTTCATATTAAAATGGTTTTTTTTAATTTAATAAATTAGCCCATATTTTATTTTATATATAATTTCCCTTCACTAAATAGCCTGCGCGATTAACCTCTGAAAATTCGTAAAACCTAATTTCACCAACCCGTTGATGGGAAAATCATGACATTCACCCGAATTTATTCCGTAATGGAGGTGCAATCGCCAAAAATTTACAGTTTTGGAGGATAAATGAAGATGATTCGCCCAAATTTATGGTAGATAGGTTAAAAATTTGGTATTTCACCCCTATTTATGGATTTTTGGGTAAATTTGTTTTAGTTCTTCCCTGATTTGCAGACCCTGGATGTTCATGCATTGAGTATGGAGCAACACAAGATTTGGGTCTACTTTAGGTGAAAACGGATGGCACAGGTCTGCTACATCGATTTCATCGATTTCCTTCAAGATTTTTCCTTACAGGGTCATCCAGGAGACTGGGTTCACGATCCATGGATGGATAAGAAATTGACTTGCCTGGATTATAGAGCAGTTGGAAGTGGATGGTCACAAAGATTGTTGTTCAAAGCTTCCTTTGGATACAGGAAATTTAGGAGGAAGAATGAACAATGATCAAATCTCATTTGTCATTTGATTGCACTTTACCCATTTCAGTTCAGGGACGATGCTCCGTGCAATTCACCCATGCTCAAATTCTATCACTTCTTTGTGTTTTCCGAACCAAAATGGTTTCTGCCCAAAATACCCTATGGGGAATACCCTTTTTAGAACAACATTCACAGTCGATTCAAGGAAAAATACTAATAGATATCGGGCAACGAGGAGATATGGGAGTAGGACAGTGGTGTCGGCTATTACCAACGAAGAAGGCAGAGGAAAAAGAGGAAAGGAGTGGAAAGGAGTGTTGCCCATGGTGGGTGTTCAGGAGTTCATTGGAGATAAGTTCTTCAGAATGGTGGCAGGGGCTACTTCTGCCCCTGTTGGGCAATTCATTTCTTCTCCCCAAACTTTTCTTCATTCTTTGGATCCAAGAGTAAAGCAGATGAGTTTCTGTTTTTTCCATTTGTTGATGTGATTTTTAGTTGGCACAAAATCAATAACAATATTGCAAACTTAGGAAATTGCTGTGAGGGTAGTTAAGATCATTAAGGCAATTTAGCTGGACGTGACCTTTGTGTTGGATTGTTGATAGATTGTTAGCAATCAGAATTTCGCATCAAAACCATTCAAAATGCTCTTTTCAGAACAACTGGATTTTATAAATGTCAAATATTTCATTTCACGAGAAGATGGATGCAGAAGATGGCCTATATTTTAAATATTTCCATTAGGTCAACGCCACTTTCCCATTACTTTGTCTATTACAAATTCTTACTTAAACTATTGACATAAAGGACTGGCTCAGGAATATGCTCAGAACTGCTCATCTCATAGTAAAGGACTGGCACAGGAATATGCTCAAAACTGCTCTGGAATCATGGTAGCCCCAGCTACTATGTATGTGACAACAATGCCAAGGCACGGCGAGGCTCAATTATTAGAGATTTAGAGTTTAATCTTTAGAATTGTGATGAAATTTTGGTTTTCTTTGAAAAATATTTGCAGATATAACAATATTGGATTAATTTTGGTATGAGGATTTATTATAGAAGAATTTAATGGCACATATTCATATTTTCAGGTAAAAATGATGTTGAATTGAGCATATGGAACACAAAAGAATTGTACAAGGTGCCCCTTAGAAAAATCTTACACATTCAAGGTGATAGCAGACGTGCTGGCCTTATAAAGAATTCAACAATCAAACAAAAAACAAAGCAGTCTTGATATTTTTCAGAATAAATGGCAACATTTGACATTCATATGTTTCACAGTAAAAGAAACCTTCGATTACTCTAAATTACCGAAACATCAAAAGACAGAACCGAGGTCATGAAGAATGAAATCTCAAATTCAATCTCACTACTCAATCATACATTTGTATCACTGACACAAATACAATGTAAAGCTCCTACTGAAAAGCTTTAATTACTCTTAAGAAAGTCTACGCAGATACAGATTATATCTGGAAATAACAGTAGGGAGAACAATTAGAGACATTCGTTGAAAACACATCAGAATCTTAATCTCTGGATTAATTCCTATATACAAAATTTATACACCATCGACTCAATAACTCCTTCAGAGGTCCTCTCAAAAATCTACCAGCCTTGTGCCTGAGCTCGAATCTTTCTTATATAGGAGAGGAAAAACTAACCATTTTCTGTTTGCTCTAACTGCCTTGCCAGCTGTCCTCACTCCTGTCACTATCATTCTGTTTTAAACTTTGGTTAGACTTATCTAACTACCCCTTTTTTCCTTTACTTCTTCTTGTTCAAACTCTTTGTAGTGGTCTTTGGCTAAGGTGACTGACCACTCCCTTATACTCTTTCTGCATAGCTAGTTGGCCCTACTGGCTGGCTAGATGTCTACCATAACATATGTTGCATTGCCTGGATAATTTCCTGCCTTGACAACTGTCCCATTAGTGGCATGAAAGCCTGCTGAATTGGCTATGTGAATGTCTGCCCACTCTGCCCACTTGGTTTCCCTGTTGGCTATTGTGCTGGATGTACTTAAGGCTCCCCTTGTGGTGGTAGAACAAGCTTATGATACTTGGAGACTTGGTGCCAATCTTTTCCCATAGGATATTGTTGGAATTTTAGAGATTCTAAAACTCTCTCAACATTTGTGATTTTTTCATAAGATATAAGGGGTAATTTTCTTAGCAAAATTTTCAACTTTATCCATATTTCAAAT
>LPNX010075049.1:0-12246 GCA_001517045.1 Pseudotsuga menziesii | reverse complement strand
GGGTGATTGGTTGGATTTGCAAATCTTTGTGTTGGAAGGTGGGATCCGGTAAGGCGGTTCTCATTGGTATTGATCCAGTGGCTGGGATGGGGGATTCGTTTACTTTGTCTCAGCCATTGGTTAGTTATTTGCAAGAATATGGCATCATGACTTTAGACCAGGCTTACATTCACCAAACCGATGGTGCGTTGGAGCTGCAGTGGTTGTCGGCTGTTGAGTTGGATTTGGGCGGTTGCTGGAGGATCGAATGGAATGCCTACATTTCGTCCTTGAGGGATCTGGGCATTATTCTCAATAACGATCCAGATGAGTTGAGATGTTCGTTCAATAAGGATAGCGGACAGGTCACGAACACGGACGGCTTACCAATTCATTGCTGCTTCATCTGGGGTTTATACTCCGCCTTGGTGCTGGCAGGATCTCTGGAAATGGCGTAGCGTATACCAATGAAAATCATGGCGTAGCGTATACCAATGAAAATCAAATGTTTCACATGGTTATGCATTATGAATAAGATTTACACTTGGGACAACTTGGTTAGAAGGGGCTGGGTCGGACCAAATTTTTGTCATCTTTGCGGTGGCGACGACGAATTAGTGCAACATCTCTTCGTTGAATGCATTTTTGGCATAGAGGTCCGGGGTAGAGTTTTTAGACACTTGGGGCTGCGATTTCGCTACATCGAGAGTGGTTTGTTGGATTTATTATCCGATTGGGTTCATCACGGAGAAGATCTGACGCTTTTGTTGTTTCTATGCAACTTGGCTATCTGGCTGAGTAGGAATGCCACCGTATTTTCCGAAAAAACTCCATCAGTACAGGCTTGTGTTCATAATTGTCTTAAGCTAGTGGCGACTCATCCGGTTGGGAGAAAACCGATTAAAGTTAGAAACATTGGAAATGCGTCGGGAACTTATGACGCTGCGAGTTTTTTGATGCTGCAGCGAGGCATGCAATGGGTGGTGCGAGTGCTATTTTATATATTAGCGGGGAACATTTTTACTGGATCAAATTGGGATGTTGTTGTTGCACTAATTCAAGGTCTGAGTTGTTGGCACTTTATGTTGCAGTGGTATGGGTTTACCCATGCTCAGGGTCTACGGCGACTCCAATATGGTGGTAGAACGTGTGAAGGAGAAAAATATCATTGGAGTGCTCTCCCTGGAACACTAGTGCAAAAGGATCGACTCAGTGGTAAAAAAATTTCAATACCTTCTCTTGCAAACACATCTACCGTGAGCACAACACTGTGGCTGATCGTCTCTCATCGTCTCTCAAAGGAGGCTTTGGATCTTGCTGCGAGGTCACTCTTTGTTCAAGTCACTCTTTGTTCAAGAATTCGTGGAAGGAATACTGATTTTTGAAATGACTGAAAACTTACTCTCGGGATCCATAGGGAGAAATCGTTTATTGCTTTGTGTTTGATTTCAGACATCTGTTGTATGTTAGGGCTATTGTCAATGGATTCATAGGAAGATTTCGAGGTTTTTTGTTGATTTCTGCTGTGCGCAGACTTTATGAACTGGTTGCTATTGAACAGTGGGTTTCTCTGCACGAAACGCTGAAATACTAGTGATGGGATGAACGGTAAATCGTTGTATAATGTCAATCGCAGTTTTGTTGGTCTGGAGGGTTTTTTGCCTTTAGAATGTAACAGGTCCTTTATTTAATATAAAAGGATAGAAAACTTTTTCATGCTGAAAAAAATATGAGTGAAAAGCATATATTTATATTTAGAGGATTTTATCCCCATAAAGGAAACTAAAATTCATTTTAGAAGAAACTTGACAAAGAGAACTACGGATAATATAATTAATTTGATATAGACCTATACAATTACGTTGATATAGACGTTTATATTTTATAATTTTTACATTAATAGAGGTATTTATGTTATAAATTTGAAGTGACGGAGGAATAGTTTTTCTTTTTATCTTTATTCTCGGGTATGTTATATGTATTTCTTAAATGAAAAAGTTGTGTTATTAAATATAACAACTTTTTATTTTACATTATAATTTTTAATTATTATATAACTAAAAAATAATAAATTATTTTTATCATTGTGTCGAGAGAAGTGAGGTGTTTTTAGCTTAGTATGGGGGAGATCGTGTCACGTTAGTCATGTTATGCTAGTCGATATAAAAAAAAACATTATGTTAACCACATAAATAAATAAAAATTATATTGTGGATTAGTGGAAATGTTAATGGGGGAGATCTTGTCATGTTAGTCAAGTTATGCTAGCGGACATAAAAAAACATTATGTTAACCAACAGATAAAAAGATTAAAAAAATTATATTGTGCATTACCATTAATGATTACTGGAAATGCTAAACTCTATTTTAAGAGATATTCAACCTTCTTCGAAGATTCTAGCATTTTTCTTTTATTTCATTTTTAATTACTTATAAAATAATTTAAATTAGCTCACTTTCTTTATAATTCACCATAATAATAATAAAACATTTTTTATAATAAAATTTAAATATATTTTGGTGTGGCTTTAGAGTAGAATTTTGATATATTTGATTATGGCTTATTGATTAGAATAGAGTGTCATCCAAATAACATTGATGTGATCAATGTGTGTAATCTAACATTACACCAACAAATATGCTAAAACAAAAAATATTATAGAGAAAAACATGTCTAATTTATCAAATATTGAAAACCCAATAATAAAACTAAATGAAAAGTAATTAAAATATCTATGTTAAACCTGGAATTACCAAACCCTAAAGGGATCAAAATGTTTGAGGTGTAAATTTTTATGAACATTTAAAATTTAAGATAAAAATAACTTACACCTAAAAAAAAATTGGATCTCTCTCAATGCTTTCTAGATCCAGATTTAAGATAGATCTATACAAGTTTATTGAAATGTAAAATATAAACCTTAAATATATTAATAAAAGTATATTATCAACAAACAATTAAAAATGTGATAAAATGATATAAAGTAATAATATGCCTCACATTATATTCCAACGTAGAAGTTTAGTTACAAAATATAATATAATATAAAATCAACCTTGAAACACTACAAATTGGGATATGATGAACCTTAGTTGAAAATTGCATGTTCAGGTTCGGGAATGATGAATCGTGGATGAATATTGTAAATACATTTATGATCATTTTAGTGTGATGATTGGATTATAGTCCCTACAACAAACCATAGTGTCAAGTAGCATTATAATTGGATTTATGTTTTGAACTGCATTGTAATGTAATATTTATTATTCTGTCTGATTCATTGAGGTATGAACAGTTGTTTGATGATATACAATAAAATATGAAGGAATTATTTTTTTCGACTTAAAAAAAATAGCATCCATAAATTCTTATAATTCTTATAGTCGCTGCAAGTTGCCATAGTAAATCTTCCTAGAAAGGTGCACAATAATGGCTGGTCAAAGGTATCTGTTTGAAATATATTTGTTCCATATAAAAGGTAAGGGTAACTGCATCCGTTCTAAAGACATTAATCCGATAACAAATGTAATGGTGGTCGCATCGGTTATAAAGAAATCTATTTGATAGAAAACGTAACCATGGCGGTCGGTTAGTGCACATCGTTCCTTGGTATGTGGAAGATACACAATGCGTGGATTAACATTTAAGTCCGTCATTCGTAATTCGTAATATATCGTTAAGAAGCAATCGAAATTATCTGAATGGTATGTCGTAAATAAAGGTAGACGATGGAGGAGGAGGAAGTCTTTGATGGCTAATTCTGGTATTAAATAGACTAAAAGTTTACAAAGAGAACATTATATATTAGTTTAGACTGTAACTAGTTTCATTAAATTTTAAGTATTTTTCTAAATTTTATGGCTTAAAGTCTATTCATTCATTATAATAATCCTAAATAAACACTAGAATCGTAAGTTGCTGATGGTTTTAATTAAAAAAAACAGTTATATATCCTTGAAGATCTTTTACATGAAATTTTGTAAACGAAAATGGGTTCAACAATTGGCTTAAAGCATGGCTATCGTATATTCTATCATAAACCTACCGTGACAAAAGTATATATTTAGAGGATTTTACACCATACAAAGGAAACCAAAAATCATTTAGACAAAAGGCGTATACAATTAGGTTGATATATACGTTTAGCTTTATATGTTATAATTTTTAAATCAATAGAGGATTATATGGTATAATTTGAGTTGAGGGAGGAAGAGTCATCTTTCTAAATTCAAAATGTATTAACCAAACAATTGAATCATTTAGACGTATCATATAAACTTCGTTGGGATTTTAAAGATGTCACTATGGAATCTAACTTATAACTCTCTTATATATATATATATATATATGGTATTTTGTATTTCCTATTTATTTTTTCCATTGATCTGCCAAGAAAGTCTGCAAAAACAAGATAGAATAGACAAAACAAGCACAATGAAGGAATAGAATAGATCCATAAATGATTCATCCATCTTACTAATGAGAAATGAAGACAACTTTATAGAGTAGCTACTACAGTAAGAAATGGGGTTTGATAGTGTGAATCGGATCTAGCTTTCTAATAGTTACTTCATTAATTAACTAACCAACTTCATCTTGGGTGAATGTGCATACTTCTTAGACAATGCGCCTTCTCTCATGGCTGCATGTGCATGCTTCTTATTGACTATGTCATTCTTTGGAACTTGTGATTTCTTAGAGAAGCACACTCCTTCTCCTCCTTGCTAAGGATGTGTGCATCGTTGTAGGTTGTGCATAGGTTTCCCAATTCCTCCCTATTTTGATTCGGAAGTGTCCCTACTTCCAATAAAAATGAGGAAACAATTGTTGCATATCAGCGTGAGAGAACCATTTGGCCTATGCCGGAGTTTTCCCTTCCCTTCCAACCAGATAAGAGGTATCATGGGTGGCATGGATGTGATGAGATCAAGTGTCCAGTAAGGTATCAGCTAGGAGAGGAGGTTGGAAGTCAAGGATATGGGCAGAAGGATGAGAGATGATGATGGTTTCATTAAGCAGGGAAGGTTCAAAAGGATTAAGGTTGTTTACATTGACCACATCATGGATGCCAAGATGGGGAGGCAAATCAAGTTGATAGGTATTCTTGCCAACCTACTAAAGGATGGTATAAGGACCAAAACGAAGAGGTTTAAGCTTATTATGGAGTTGGGTTTGAAACAAACATTTATCCATATACAACCAAACACGGTAACCAAGAGATAGATAAACGGGATTGTGATGGACATCTTACTGAGCTTTATAACGATCTTGGGAAGATTGAAGGGAAACTATGACTTGAGCATGTTTATGAGCTAGCTTCTTGAGGAAACACTGGGCATATTGATGTTCCTATTGTTGATAGATAGATCCTTGAGGAGTCAAAGTGAGAGAAAATTTGGAAGGAGCTAAGGGTTGTATCCACAACATGGCTCAAAACGAGATAGACCAGTGGAAGAGTGAGTGTCACAGTTATAACCGTGTTGCAGGATATGCATATGTCCCATTGTTTGTTGCAAGCAAAGGTGATATGAAGGGCATGAAAAAGGTTGTGATTAACTACCTCTGTTTGACCATAACTTTGGGGGTGGAAAGTAGTAGAAAATTGAAGATGACACCCCAACAAATTAGACCATAATGTCTTCCGGAATGTGCTCAGAAAACCAGAGTTACGGTATGATATAATAGATGCAGGAAAACCAAAATGAGACCAAACATGGTGAAAGAATAAGGTAGCAGTGTCTGCAGCAGAGGTAGTCTTAGTACATGGACTAAAAAGGACCATCTTGGAAAGCTAATAAACAACAACACAAATAGTATCATGCTTCCTGAAAGTGGGGGGTAAACCACTAAGAAAATCCATGGAGATGGACTCCCATGGACCAGAGGGGATAGGAAGAGGCTGATACATACCATATTTACAGTTGGCATGCTTATGTTGACTGCATAAAGAACATGCATAGATAAAGTGCTCCACTTTACACTGCATAGTAAGCCAATATAAATGACGTTGCAGATGGTGAAGTGTCATTTTGGTACCGAACTTCCCACCATAGGAAGAAGCATGGGACTCTTTGATGAGAAGAAGACGGTCATCATAGGAACACATAGTTGATTAAGTTTGTAAACCTAGCCATTATGAATTAAATAATCCAAAAAGGGTGTTTAATTGATTTCAGTGGGGCGATGCAAGGCCTCCCAAATTGGACCAAAGAAAGCATCAAAAGAATAGAGGTCTTTCCAAGCATCATAAGAAGCACAACACACTTCCAAAATGTGTATCACCTAAGAGGGAGGATGACTGCGAAGGTATTCCATACGATTGGAAGTACCCTTTTTGTATTTAATCACCAGATGAAACCATTGAATGTAGGAAACCCACTTTAAATGCCTTTGCTTCTGAATTTTTTTCTATGAATTAATAAAAATCAAGGGGTGATTATCAATGTGCAGAATGGTTTCTTTCCCCATATGTAGTGTCACAATTGTTTTAAAGCTTGCACCAGGCTCTAAAAATTCTTATCATAGGTACTGTAGTGGAGTTTGGCATCAAAAAGAGCTTCAAAATGGTAAGAAACAGGGTGGCCTTCATGTTTAAGTATGGCCCCAATAGCAAATTGAGAAGCATCGGTGTCAATTTCAAATGGTTGTTGAAGATCTAGGAGACGCAACACTAAAGCATAACAAAGAGAATTCTTGAGAGCATGAAATTGTTGCTGGGAAAGAGGCTTCCAAACAAAATTAGACTGATTTGATAAGTGGTGTTGGGGGTGATTTAGTTGAGAAAAATTGGTCATGAATTTATGCTAGAAGTTGATGCCACCCATAAAAATATTGACATCATAGGCGCTAGTAGGAGAAGGCCACTCAGCTAATGCATGCACTTTAGCGTCATCTAGGTGAAATCCATGCTGATCAATGATAAAACCAAGATATTGGATAGAGGTTTTTCCAAAAAAAAGATTTATGGTCTTTGACCTATAATTTATGCTCCTGTAATAAATCCAAAACATAGTGAACGTGCTAAGGATGATCCTCCTAGGAGGTGCTAAAAATAGGAATATCATCTAAATAGATGACCACAAAATTACTTAGATGGGGTCTGAAGATGTCATTGATGAAATGCATAAAGGTGGTTGGTGCATTAGTGAGGCCAAAAGGCATCACAAGCCACTCATAGAGGCCAAATCTGGTCTTAAAAGCAGTTTTCCAAACATTAGAGTAATGCGTATAAACTTGATGATACCTAGCTGTGAGATCCATGTTTGTGAAATAACAAGATCCTTGAAAATGGTCAAGAAGGTCATCAATGTGGGGGAGTGGATACCAGTTTTCTACTATATCCGTGTTGAGGTCTTGATAATCAATGACCAAGCACCATTCTTCAATTTCTTTTTTGCAGATGATAAAGGCAGGGGAGGCACATCGAGAAGAACTAGGTTGAATATGGCTAGACTCCAAAAGTTGGATTTGATGTTCAAGTTTAGTCACTTCAATGGGAACAAGGTAATATGCAAGAGCCTTAGTGTTATATATATAGGGGAGGATAATATGGGGTACCTAGGGAGGTATCCAAGGGGAATAAAGGATGTAATGGGTACCTAAATGGGAATAATATATGTAATATGTACCAAATGGGAATAATTAATGTAATGTGGCCATTAATAATAGAATATGGTCCACTTGATGGTTGGGGGTTAGTTAGAAGAAATAATATAATAATAAGGCATAAACGCCTAAATATGCTCATGATAAAGTATAAATAAACATGAGTATCATTATTTTAGTCATGTTGGATATTGTTATTGTACAAGCATGGCTTGAGGAGTGATTCCTTCCTTAAAGGGTATTTGATGGTGTTACCCTACCTTAAGGGTCTTGTATATCTTGGTGTTATTGTTATGGTGAATGACTCTTTGATTCTTTTGAAGTGTTCTATATCTTTGTTGTAATTCAATTTTCTAGGTTAAGGACCACTACAAGTGGTATCAAAGCTCTTTCCTTAGCACAAGTGGAGATTTTTTTTCTATTTCGAAAAAAATTAGGGCAAAATTTGGATGTGACTTTTAAATCAATTAAAAATCAGTTATTTTTCTAAATTTCAGTGATGGCGACGAAAAGTGCAGAGTGAATATCTTTTGACGGGGTGCCCATATTTATGTTATGATTGCATAAGTAGATGCAAAATGATTACTCTAGTTCCCAAAATGGGTATAATAGATATTCTGAGCAATATTGATCGAGTTATGCTCATTTTTAATTTTTCATCTGAAAACCCTAACTATAAATTAGGGTAAAATTAGGCGGTGACTTTCAAATCAAATTCTAAAACTTTTCATGCAAATTTAGAAGAAACAAGTTGCATATATGAATTCCTCTCGCAAAATACACAATTTAAAAAAAACTCATTTGGAGTTCAAAAAGGGGAGATATCGTTGATTTAAAATCAATTATTTTTCATAATTTTGGTGACGACCGTGGAAATAATAGAGCAAATATCTTTTGACGAGGTGCCCATATTTATGTTTTAATTATGTTGGTACATGTAGAATGCTTATTCTCGTTCCAAAAACAGGTTATAATAGATATTTTGAGCAATATTGATTGAGTTATGCTCATTTTAAATTTTTTGTCCTAAAACCCTAGCTACAAGGAGGAGAAGTGAGTGATTTTTATGAAACCCTAACTCTATTTACGGTTTTTTTTTAATGGAAAGTTTTTATTTTGCAGGAAATAATGATGGTTCTAGTATTGAAGAATGTATAAAAAACTGCAAATCAAAATAGGAAAACTCATGGAGACTTTTCTGAAACACTTATTTCAAAGATCATGCTAAGGTATGGTGGTGCTCATTAGAAAGTACAAATAGACATGAGTATCATTATGTTAGTCATGTTGGAGATTGTTATTGTACAAGTGTGGATTGAGGAGTGATTCCTTTCTTAAGGAGTATTTGATGGTGTTACCCTACCTAAAGGGTCCTCTACATCTTGGTGTTATTCATATGGTGAATGTCTCTTTGATTCTTTTGAAGTGTTCTATATATTTGTTGTGATTCAATTTTCTGGGTTAAGGATCGCTACACTTTGGCAAGGAGGCACCGGGAATAAGATCAATAGTATCAGCAATAGGACGAGTGGGCGAAAGGCTCTCAGGGGCAACAAATACATCTGCATAGTCATTTAATAAAGGAATCATATCAGGTGGGAAATGATGAGTGAAATTATCAGTCTTGATAGTTTGAACCAAACATAAGGAAGCACATTTATTGAGACTCGAGTACTGGACAATGGCCAGGGAGATTTGAAGACTGGTTCTTTTAAAGAAGAAGAGGTAAGCACATAGGTCCAACCCTCATGCTGCAAATGGTACTAGTGAGTGTGGGCATGATAAAAGGCTTTACATTGTGCTTGGTAAGGAAACCCCAAAAGGAGATCAACACAATCAAGGGGAGAGACATCACAATCATCAATGTCACAGAAAGGGCCAATGGAAAATGTCATTGCACAACGTTGGGTCACCATGAGGTGAGGCCCATCTTTTTGTACCCAACCGAGTCGATGGGGAGTGGTAGGAAGGGAAAGGCGTTGAACGAGATCATGGACCAATACAGTTTTTTGACTACCATTATCCATAATCAACGTGGCTAAGTGTTGTTTGATTTGACAATTATGGATGAATACAGGGGCTCAAGTTGAAATAGAAGTGGAAGTAGTCATTATAAGCATTAAGGATGGATCAGAGGCAGTAGGATTCTCCAAATCAATAGGATCATCCGAAGGGGGGATGGAAGAGGGCTTAAGATATGCAACAAACAAACTCTTGATAGGAGGCTTTGTAGAATGTTGACCTCGCAACACACACCATTCTAGAGAGGAATGAAAATGGGTATGATGATATGTTGATAGTTGATTGGGTGATTAAGGGGTGGAATGTGGAGGGAAAGGAACAAGTGAGGGGTGGCCTTCCTTTCCACTACAAGATCATGCAAAAATGCATTGTCCAAAGTGGAGGATTCTGTAATGACCCTCCAAGGGGTCCGACAGAAATACTAACATGCATGCATATAATAAAAGCTAGATCTTGAAAAAAAAAACTAAGTTAAAAAAATCTTATTTTAATTTTTGTTTTCTAAAAAAAATTGCAAAACATGTCAGGATATACATACATTAACAAATCTTAAACCGATCCACATACATCTATTGAATTAAGCTACTTCCATTTTCATGCACACAAAATAACACTTTTGAATAACTTTAAAATACATGTTCATCGCTAGTCGTTCACGGTTGAGGATGAAGCCAAAGGTCGTTTCATTGTTGAAATATATGCAATTGTAGTCACTAGATTTCAAATCATGCCGGATCCACCATTTTTCTCCCTACCATACTCTGACTGGTACTTTCCTTCCCACATGACCCCCAAGATCGACAGGGATGACAACACTTGGCTAGCAAAGGAAGTACGATGCCAGGATGCTGCTGAAAGGTTCCCAACCTCACTCATGTTATACTGAACCACACCCTTCCACAGTTGCCTCAGAGCCACAAAACCTTATTCGTGCTCAAACTATGGCAGGTCCAAAAAAAGCCCCTAAGCTCTTGCTCTCTTTTAGATTTTATTAACTTTTTCGTTAATTCTCATGCATCCCATGCACCAATTTCAGTTAACTCTTCAGTTTACTTACTTGCCTACTTTCTTAATTAATTTTATTTACCCACCCACTTTTTAGTTATCATAGGTTCTCTGGTTCTTTTTCAATTAGTTATGATTTTACTTTAGTTAAGGTTCCTTAATTTACTCTTTTAACTATTTTCTCAATTTAACTTTATTTCATTTCATTAAATATATTTTGTTTTATTTTTTATTTTTATTTTTATTTATTATTATTATTATTATTTAACTTACGAGAATTTTTACTAAATTCTTTGTAAACATTTTATTTACCCCCCGACACAAATTTGATGTTGATTACCATCACATTCTTGTTGCGGCAAGTATTATCAAGGTGTTATGCTTCTCGCATTCCCTTTCGATAATTCCCACAGGTGGGGAGTTGGCATGACGATTGAGCCAATGTTACCTCAATCCACCTACCCTTTGGAGGGCCAAGTGGTTCCTGGGGAATAAGGTCGAATCCTTATTTCACAACCCCCAGTACAATATTCGTGAGTGACTGACATGCAACCTACCCTCATGGAACATGTCTCTAATGAACTAGAGTTTTCCTCACTCTATTCAAATCTCACAGCATCATCCAATTGCTAGACTTACAAGTATAATTTTTTAGCCCGGTTATCTAATGTGGATTGATCGAAAATCCTAATCCCATCATCTACACATAAAACACCATGTGCGTCAAATCTTATAAATAAGATTTCAAACATAATATGAACATCAAATTGACATTAACTGTCGAAGGTTATCAACTCATCCAGATTCCATGTGCATCAAATCTTATAACCAAGGTCCAATATTTCGAACATTGTATGAACCTTAAATCGACATCAACTACCGAAGGTTCCTGACTCATCCAACATCCGTGCACATCATACCTCATGTGCATCAACTCTTATAACCAAGATTTCAAACATAATATAAAATTAGGTGGATATGACTTGTCATTGTTTTAGACTCAAGTAGATTCCTTGTATAATGACACCTGCTTGCGTCTCATATACCTGCCTTTCCTATCATACTCGATGGACCATTAGAGCACATGATAGAAATCACATAACTTTTGTCAACATTCGTTTACTATAAACATCATCTTTCATTTGCACATCAATCAATCTTTGTCGATAACATCACGTGACTCTTCATTCATCATAATCTAATAGTGCTCATCTTTTTTTACTAATGTTGACACTGCTATCATTATCACAATTACTTATCATTTGACAATGCAACAAACTATTATCCTCTTATTTATTTTCCCTAAACAATTAACTGTTTCACACATTTATAGGTCACCTGAAACCAACTTCCCTCAAAGAATAAGTCCATACATATTTTCAGTGCTCAAACCACATATAATCGGGTCATTCATCATCGAATGCCCTCAAAGGATAGTGATCATAATCTTAAGAGTCGAAATAAAAAGAGGGTGCTACATACACACCCACTTCAAGAAACTTCATACCAAAGTTCTAGAATAAGTATGGATATTGTCTACGTATTTCCAATGTGTCCACCTAGGTTGCAGTATTGGGGCTATATATATCCTTGATCCTCATACATGAATCATGCAATTCTAGTTTACAAAGAGA
>LPNX010075047.1:7135-31025 GCA_001517045.1 Pseudotsuga menziesii | reverse complement strand
TAAAGAATTATATTGAAACAAAAAACTTATAATTCCTTTCCTTAAATATTTAAATGGAAAGTGGGATTTAAATCATTGACTCCACAATAATTGAACATTGCAATAAAAAACATACTTGTCATAGTAAGATGGATGAGATCTAAGAGGATGAAATTTTTAATATTAATATTTAAATCTTTTTAGAGATGAGATGTTTATTAAGTCGAAGGTGTATATATGTTAGAACTTTGGGGCGGACTACCATCTATAGATAAGTGTATTGTCCAGATTTATTCTATGGGCGTCGTCCAAGATTAAACGAGAATGAGACAAGTGTACTGTCTAGATTGATTCTATGGCTATCTTTCAAAATTAATAATTAATAATTTAAAAAAAAAAGAAAAAATAGCTTAATTAACTTGTGATAAGTACAATTAGTGCTAGTTGTAAAAATTAAAATTAATCATCAACTATTTGATTATTAGATACAACTACCATCTTAACTCCATTTATTATTAGATACACCTATTAGCTTAACTCCAATGATTCTAGAACTATTAGCTTAAATTCAACTCTAATGAGAGTTATATTGGATAACTATTAGATTAACTATTAGATACACTATTAGTTTAACTCCAATTATTCTACAACTATTAGCTTAACTTCAACTCTAATCACTTAAGCCTTAGTCCAACTGCATTTAGCATCTAGGAGTGTAGCTAATGTGAGTCATGTAAGAGTCGAACACCTAATAAAATAGTTGGAACTCCTAATAAACTCTGCCAAACTCCTAATAAAATCCGGCATCTCATAGTTGGACATCTAGCTAATATATAGTTCATATTACATGTTTAGGTCTTCCATATAGATATAATTAGGTTTTTTATTTTAGTGATAGTTGGAAAAATTAAACTTCAGCTTCAACTATTAGATTATTAGATACAACTATTCAATTATTAACTTAAATACATTGATGATACACCTATTAGCTTAACTTCAACTCTAATCATGGTCATATTGGATAACTATTAGATTGTTCCAATAGTAATACACCTATTAAAATAAATTTAGATGAACTCCATCTCTTAGCATGAGAAGTTGACCTTGATTGCAGTGAAACCATGCACCAAGAACAATCACATAGGTATTGTGCAAATTATGTGACACTTGAACTCCATATGGCACTTCGAAGTCGATTTAATGTGCATAAGGCCTAGCCTAAGCTTTATATTAACTATTAGATACAAGTAATTGACACATTCTTTAGTAAAAAAAGCATTATCAATATGTCAAATATATACCTCTCGGCGTATTTCAAACATATTAATCTTAGTAATATGTTTGATGCTAGCTATTTATTACACCTATAGGTGTTTTTATTTGAGATTTTAGGGTGGAAAAGTACCTATGCTTTTTCATCTATGGACGAGGATGAGACAAGTGTATTGTCTAGAATGATTCTATGGCAGTAGTTACAAATTCAAAAGAAGAAATTATTAAAAAAGACAATAAACAATAATGATGCATGGATAACTAGTACCCAATGAATAGATAGATCATAGTTGATACATGGATAACTCATTAGTGACCCTTAACTTGACACCTATTGATGTTCACCGGCCACAAGTTAAGTAGCTCTGCTAGTATTATTAATATTAATATTTTAAAGCTTTTCTTAGATAAATTGACTACTAGTGATTGTTAAAATTTTATTCTCGATTTACTTATATACATTTTTAAATATTTAATTTGTCATGAGCCTCCCAATTTCATTGTCATCTAAAATGTGTTACTTTTCTATATAATTATTATGTCCTCTACAAGGGGATATATATAAATGGTGAAGGTGTATTAATCATATGGGTAGAGTGCAATATTCAAATTTTTTTCTATAGTAGCTAATATATGTATTTTTTTAATTTGAACTTTTGATTTTTTGATAAAGAAAACATAGCTGACATATTTTTGAGTTTTTTCTTCCCAGGACTAGGAAGTAAGGCAATCTCAACATTGGATGTGGTGGTGAGGTTTTCTATCGCTTTATCTACTACTACATTAAAGGCAAGCAAGATAGACCATATAGAATTTTGGATTAAATGAACTGCAGTGATTTATGTCAACCTGAATACTTTTCAAACTCGGTAGACCTCCATTAATTCCTTTGGACATCTCAATCTAGAGATTGACTGGAATCCTGCGATCAAATATGCTTCACACTAGAAACATTTCCCACTCACATAGGATCACCGCCATGGTTTGTTTGATGTATCTGAGTCAACATGCAAGGTAAAAAAGGATGGAAATAGGCCGGATTGATGGGAATTACAAACAATTGTTTAATCGGATTTCGACAAGGGTTGCAAGAAAAGGACCATTTTGTTGCATGTTTTGGCTTCTTCATATTTTGTCCTTCTATGTTCCCTTGACATGAAGTTCCTCAAAAAAAGTAGTATCTGTTTGTATGCCTTAACTTCGAATGAGATTTTCTTTGGCTGATATTTACTTTTACTTCTTATTTAAATAGACTTTCGATTTATAGACTTACATTCCATCGACATCGTAGACTAGCAAGTCAGTCGCTTGTAATAATACTGTGTCAATTATGAAATGAATGCTCCACATCTAGTGATCAATTCCCATGCAACGTTACATATATATCTGCAGGTACATCCACTAGAGGAACTCTAGTGGAGGATATTCTTTATTGTAATAATAATGTGTCAATTATGAAATGAATGATCCACATCTAGTGATCAATTCCCATGCAAAGTTACATATATATCTGCAGGTGCATCCACTAGAGGAACTCTAGTGGAGGATATTCTTTATGTGACAGTTGGAGCTCGGTTACAGAATGGAACGATGGTGAAGGCACCTATCAGATTTGGGTATGGTTTATTTCTTATTGTTGTGAATGAATCTGGTTGTCCTGAAGATTTAATAGTCTTCATGCTTAGAGCAGTTGTACTTGTTAATGAGGTCATTCTTCAGTGTGTTTTTTTGAAAGACAAGGGCAAAAAAATCATACTGCTCCTCTTTTGAGGACTGGAATTTTTGGAAGCCTGTTTTGTTTTCTGCCTCTGGATGGCAGTCTAAGACCATATTGGTATAGACTATGCCACACAAACTGAAAATTATTGTGCACTGTCAAATTATTTTCAATTTTTAAGTGTTACACATGGATGGTAATCAATGTGTTAGTCTTTACTTTTTGCTACTGATAGGTGTGGAAAAGTACAAACAGGCTTACTTTTACAAGGTAAGGCTCCAGATGGTCTACTTGGGCTTGGCAATGATAGTATATATGTCCCTAGCATTTTATTCAATTCAGGCCTTGTATCAAATTCTTTCTTTCTTTAATATTTAGTTTCTAACTTGACAGATGTTGAACTTTAATTATATATGTTACAATCAATTTACTTTTCTAGCATTTACATATTGATTATTTTCAGTATCACTCTGAAGCTCATTCTAATTGAAATAATATTTTTTTGGTAAAGGGGCCAAGTAGACATGAATTCCTATATATTTCTACTATAAATAATTTCATGTCTTCTGGGACCTATCACTATGAAAAATATCTTTATTTTCATTTTTTAATCAACCATGATCTATTCAAGATATTTTCTTTATATATGACAAATAGAATCCATACATTTTTAGGTGTATTGATTTATCCAAAATCAGAGCAAATATGCTTTATGCTACAACTAAGGACAGGCTAAAAAGGGAACTCGGTGGTTTTTACTATGAGATTTAGGCCACTGATCCCTTTGAGATAGATATTGAAGTAATTAGGGACTGTGAAAATTGATCGATAGCATCTATTTATGCTCAACAGAGAAAAGAGTGTGAACATAATATATTGTTGTTTCACAGTGCGGTGTTCTTATTTATTTGCAGTAATCTACTAGGGAAACATCTACCATTTTTATTTACATGACTTGTGACTTCCAATTTTATGAAAAAAAATGTTTCTATAGAAATATGCATGCTTATGACAGAGTTGGAAATATTGGATTAAATGTGGTGCTTGGTCTACTGGTGGTCCTTATTACAAGAACCAAAATGTTTATGTAGAACCCTTTATGCTTTTCTATCATAAGATGTTTATTGTATTGCAGCTTGATATATTATATAGGTGTGAAGGAGTTTTACTTGGGAAATGCTAGAGTCAAAAAAAGAATTTCAGATCTTTTTTTTTTACAGTGGCACCTCATCTACATTGTTTTCTTATTCAATTTAAAAAAACCTTACTTTAAATGTGAGTTACTACAAACACCTTTTCTTTTATTGTAGATAAGCCTCCTTTTGGAGATTTGTCCAATTGACTAACGAGATTTGAAGGTAACCATATAATCTACAGACACGTGACTCTCTATTGGTAGATGATAGTTCAGGAACTCCTTTGAGTTTTTTTATAAATCCAGGTTGGTGGTAGTTATACAAAACTTTATATCTTGTTTCAGCAATATTAACCGTGTCATTGTGTGGTAGAACTAATATTCTTGTTGCTATCTATCCAACAACAAATCAAAGCATTAATGAAGGGCCTAATATAACTTTCAACTTCAATCGAGAAAACAAATTTTGGATTAATCAACCAATATTCTATTTACACGTTGCAGTAGACTTTCAATCCTATGGAAATTTGATGCAACCCTTCTATCGGTGTTTGTTGCTAATAGAGAATAACAAATCTTATTCTTGCGAAATGGGAACATTTACTGTATCCCAGTGCTTCAGGACGTAAATATAACAATTATTAGTCGTAAGTTCACGTACCTGTTTTGATTCAATTGATTTGTTGAAGTGTATAAAATGAATTTTTAAGGCCATTCATTTCAGATAGTATAGATGGAGAAATGTTGGTAATTGTGGATTTCATTATTGATTTATTTACTACTACCTATTTACTAATGCTACAATTACTAATTCTATAGAAATTGGTGGGATTTTATATGCATTATGCAAAATGGTCTGGAAAACTTTATTTTACTTGAAATTAGGTCATGCAAAAAAATTCATAGAAAACAAAGTTTTAAGGTGTTTTCAAGATTCTTTATTATCATAAAGACTATAATTTAGACTCTCTAGACAGTAAAGAAATTACCTTATAAAGATTGAAGAATTATGTTTTTGGAAATTTCATTTGTGGAACTATGTCCACCCCTAAATTCATGCTCATTTTACTCCTTGAAACTTTGGCAAAAGAGGAGCTATTTTGGATCATCTTTACCCTACACTGATATATCATATTTATAGAGTGTTCCAAAGAAAAAATAGTCATTTCTATTACATTTTTGAATGGAAACTACATTTCTTAGGGTCATAGTGCACTTGCAAAAATGATATTACATAAATAATGTACATATCATTTCTATCCCACTGGAAGATACTCATCTATTAACATGGTTTCTCTTTCTCCATTTTAATGTCATGCCATCTCGCTCAAGAAGGGTCCACACTAACTTCTTGTAATTCAAAAGTTAAGGGTTCAAGATTTGAAGGGGGGATCAATTCCTTAACAAAATCAAAGGTATCATATATGTAAAATCTCTTCATTCCCCTTTGAGGGGCTTCATTTGCAATGAACACCCTAGAGGAGCAAAGATCAGTATTCATGCCTTCTTAACTACCCTCATTTGACACTTTAGACACATAATGTTTTATTTCACTATAGGCTGTTAATTGGCATCACTATGATCTACTCATTCTCGCATAATTTCTATTCATTCGGTTTATATTTATGTCCTTTGCTCCTTTTTGATATCGACACTAAGGCACTTGCTAAAAGAAGGTGAACCATTTGTTGGGCATGTGCTCTTAGATGTTGTTGGAATAAGTGTTGTATTGCATTGTATAAACCTGTCCCTTGGCTTGCGATTGTGTCAAAGAGGCGTATTCTATAGCTTAATAAGGGGGTGTGTAACTCCTTTCGTGCTCATCTTGGAGCTAATACATGTCCTTTCTAAAAACTAATAAAATTTTATAAAAAAAACATGTTGGATACTAAAAACATTTAAAACACACACACACACACACACACACACACACACACACACAACTACTCAAATTTAGTTAAATTAAAACGCTTCCTAAATATTTACACTCTAAAAATGGGTTTGGACATGGGAGATTTGATCCCTCTTAGTGCTTGGTAGATCCCCATTAACATGGATCTATGCTGGTCTAATTCCAATTGAAAGAAGTGGTTGTGGAGATGAGGCATGGTTTGAGTCTAATGGAATTGCTCCTCCTCCACATGGTGCTTGTTGGTTGTGATTTGTATGATTGCCACCTTTTCTTTTCTGGGATTTGGATTTCACAGACCTATTTGGGTGCCTCCTTTGCTGATTAGGATCTTTATTGGGCCTCATGCATCACTTGGGTTCTTAGTTAGTTGAGGGGTGTCCCTTGGGTCTCAAAAGTGATTTATATATTCGGGTATACTTTTTAAGGGACTTACTTAATCAAACTTTCCCCTAACTTGAGTGGTCATGAGATGCATTCCAAACCGTGGGTTGTTTTAAGCCTACCAGGACTGGGAAGTAAGGCGATCTCAACATTGGATGTGGTGGTGAGGTTTTCTATCACTTTATCTACTACTACATTAAAGGCAAGCAAGATAGACCATATAGAATTTTGGATTAAATGAACTGCAGTGATTTATGTCAACCTGAATACTTTTCAAACTCGGTAGACCTCCATTAATTCCTTTGGACATCTCAATCTAGAGATTGACTGGAATCCTGCGATCAAATATGCTTCACACTAGAAACATCCCACTCACATAGGATCACTGCCATTGTTTCTTTGATGTATCTGAGTCAACATGCAAGGTAAAAAATGATGGAAATAGGCCGGATCGATGGGAATTACAAACAATTGTTTAATCGGATTTCGACAAGGGTTGCAAGAAAAGGACCATTTTGTTGCATGTTTTGGCTACTTCATGTTTTGTCCTTCTATGTTCCCTTGAAATGAAGTTCCTCAACAAAAGTAGTATCTGTTTGTATGCCTTAACTTCGAATGAGCTTTTCTTTGGCTGATATTTACTTTTACTTCTTATTTAAATAGAATTTCGATTTATAGACTTACATTCCATCGACATCGTAGACTAGCAAGTCAGTCGCTTGTAATAATACTGTGTCAATTATGAAATGAATGCTCCACATCTAGTGATCAATTCCCATGCAACGTTACATATATATCTGCAGGTACATCCACTAGAGGAACTCTAGTGGAGGATATTCTTTATGTGACAGTTGGAGCTCGGTTACAGAATGGAACGATGGTGAAGGCACCTATCAGATTTGTGTATGGTTTATTTCTTATTGTTGTGAATGAATCTGGTTGTCCTGAAGATTTAATAGTCTTCATGTTTAGAGCAGTTGTACTTGTTAATGAGGCCATTCTTCAGTGTGTTTTTTTGAAAGACAAGGGAAAAAAAATCATACTGCTCCTCTTTTGAGGACTGGAATTTTTAGAAGCCTGTTTTGTTTTCTGCCTCTAGATGGCAGTCTAAGACCATAATGGTATAGACTATGGCACACAAACTGAAAATTATTGTGCACTGTCAAATTCTTTTCAATTTTTAAGTGTTACACATGGATGGTAATCGATGTGTTAGTCTTTTCTTTTTGCTACTGATAGGTGTGGAAAAGTACAAACAGGCTTACTTTTACAAGGTAAGGCTCCAGATGGTCAACTTGGGCTTGGCAATGATAGTATATATGAACCTAGCATTTTATTCAATTCAGGCCTTGTATCAAATTTTTTCTTTCTTTAATATTTAGTTTCTAACTTGACAGATGTTGAACTTTAATTATAGATGTTACAATCAATTTAATTTTCTAGCATTTACATATTGATTATTTTCAGTATCGCTCTGAAGCTCATTCTAATTGAAATAATATTTTTTTGGTAAAGGGGCCAAGTAGACATGAATTCCTATATATTGTTACTATAAATAATTCCATGTCTTCTGGGACCTATCACTATGAAAAATCTCTTTATTTTCATTTTTTAATCAACCATGATCTATTCAAGTTATTTTCTTTATATATGACAAATAGAATCCATACATTTTTAGTTGTATTGATTTATCCAAAATCAGAGCAAATATGCTTTATGCTACAACTAAGGACAGGCTAAAAAGGGAACTCGATGGTTTTTACTATGAGATTTAGGCCACTGATCCCTTTGAGATAGATATTGAAGTAATTAGGGACCGTGAAAATTGATCGATAGCATCTATTTATGCTCAACAGAGAAAAGAGTGTGAACATAATATATTGTTGTTTCACAGTGCGGTGTTCTTATTTATTTGCAGTAATCTACTAGGGAAACATCTACCATTTTCATTTACATGACTTGTGACTTCCAATTTTATGAAAAAAAAATGTTTCTGTAGAAATATGCATGCTCATGACAGAGTTGGAAATATTGGATTAAATGTGATGCTTGGCTTACTGGTGGTCCTTATTACAAGAACCAAAATGTTTATGTAGAACCCTTTATGCTTTTCTATCATAAGATGTTTATTGTATTGTAGCTCGATATATTCTATAGGTGTGAAGGAGTTTTACTTGGGAAATGCTAGAGTCAAAAAAAGAATTTCAGGCCTTTTTTTTTTACAATGGCACCTCATCTACATTGTTTTCTTATTCAATTTAAAAAAAAAACTTACTTTAAATGTGAGTTACTACAAACACCTTTTCTTTTATTGTAGATAAGCCTCATTTTGGAGATTTGTCCAATTGACTAACGAGATTTGAAGGTAACCGTATAATCTACAGACACGTGACTCTCTATTGGCAGATGATAGTTCAGGAACTCCTTTGAGTTTTTTTATAAATCCAGGTTGGTGGTAGTTATACAAAACTTTATATCTTGTTTCAGCAATATTAACCGTGTCATTGTGTGGTACAACTAATATTCTTGTTGCTATCTATGCAACAACAAATCAAGGCATTAATGAAGGGCCTAATATAACTTTCAACTTCAACCGAGGAAACAAACTTTGGATTAATCAACCAATATTCGATTTACACGTTGCAGTAGACTTTCAATCCTATGGAAATTTGATGCAACCCTTCTATCGGTGTTTGTTGCTAATGGAGAATAACTAATCTTATTCTTGCTAAATGGGAACATTTACTGTATCGCAGTGCTTCAGGACGTAAATATAACAATTATTGGTCGTAAGTTCACGTACCTGTTTTGATTCAATTGATTTCTTGAAGTGTATAAAATGAACTTTTAAGGCCATTCATTTCAGATAGTATAGATGGAGAAATGTTGGTAATTGTGCATTTCATTATTGATTTATTTACTACTACCTATTTACTAATGCTACAATTACTAATTCTACAGAAATTGGTGGGATTTTATATGCATTATGCAAAATGGTCTAGAAAACTTTATTTTACTTGAAATTAGGTCATGCAAAAAAATTCATAGAAAACAAAGTTTTAAGGTGTTTTCAAGGTTCTTTATTATCATAAAGACTATAATTTAGACTCTCTAGACAGTAAAGAAATGACCTTATAAAGATTGAAGAATTATGTTTTTGGAAATTTCATTTGTGGAACTATGTCCACCCCTAAATTCGTGCTCATTTTACTCCTTGAAACTTTGGCAAAAGAGGAGCTATTTTGGATCATCTTTACCCTACACTGATATATCATATTTATAGAGTGTTCCAAAGAAAAAATAGTCATTTCTATTACATTTTTGAATGGAAACTACATTTCTTAGGGTCATAGTGCACTTGCAAAAATGATATTACATAAATAATGTACATATCATTTCTATCCCACTGAAAGATACTCATCTATTAGCATGGTTTCTCTTTCTCCATTTTAACGTCATGCCATCTCGCTCAAGAAGGGTCCACACTAACTTCTTGTAATTCAAAAGTTAAGGGTTCAATATTTGAAGGGGGGATCAATTCCTTAACAAAATCAAAGGTATCATATATGTAAAATCTCTTCATTCCCCTTTGAGGGGCTTCATTTGCAATGAACACCCTAGAGGAGAAAAGATCAATATTCATGCCTTATTAACTACCCTCATTTGACACTTTAGACACATAATGTTTTATTTCACTATAGGCTGTTAATTGGCATCACTATGATCTACTCATTCTCACATACTTTCTAGTCATTTGGTTTATATTTATGTCCTTTGCTCCTTTTTGATATCGACACTAAGGAACTTGCTAAAAGAAGGTGAACCATTTGTTGGGCATGTTCTCTTAGATGTTGTTGGAATAAGTGTTGTATTGCATTGTATAAACATGTCCCTTGGCTTGCAATTGTGTCAAAGAGGCGTATTCTACAACTTAATAAGGGGGTGTGTAACTCCTTTCGTGCTCATCTTGGAGCTAATACATGTCCTTTCTAAAAAATAATAAAATTTTATAAAAAATAACATGTTGGATATTAAAAACATTTACAAGACACACACACACACACACTACTACTCAAATTTAGTTAAATTAAAATGCTTCCTAAATATTTACACTCTAAAAATGGGTTTGGACATGGGATATTTGATCCCTCTTAGTGCTTGGTAGATCCCCATTAACATGGATCTATGCTGGTCTAATTCCAATTGAAAGAAGTGGTTGTGGAGATGAGGCATGGTTGAGTCTTAATGGAATTGCTCCTCCTCCACATGGTGCTTGTTGGTTGTGATTTGTATGATTGCCACCTTTTCTTTTCTGGGATTTGGATTTCACAGACCTATTTGGGTGCCTCCTTTGCTGATTAGGATCTTTATTGGGCCTCATGCATCACTTGGGTTCTTAGTTAGTTGAGGGGTGTCCCTTGGGTCTCAAAAGTGATTTATATATTCGGGTATACTTTTTAAGGGACTGACTTAATCAAAATTTCCCCTAACTTGAGTGGTCATGAGATGCATTCCAAACCGTGGGTTGTTTTAAGCCTACCATACTTGCTTTCAAGAATTCACACTTTCATGTGGTACAAACCATGGGTTTTCTAGAAATACATATGCTACATTGGGTTAGAATCCATTGTTTAGTATTTGTGGAATTAAAAAAAACTACCAACCCAACAATAAGTGGCCTTCATATAATATATATTTCTTGCAATTACTTGATAATTGGTTATATATTGTTATTAGTCGTATTCTTTTTGAACTTGTGTAGTGGGAGGATTCCATTTGGGTGGTAAAAAATTATGCAATTTTTTTGAACCAATTCGACACTTCTTCAATTCAAAATAGTTATGCATTCAACAACTCATTATCTAAGATTTTGCTACCTCCCCCATATTAGATCTTTAAATCTTTGATAGGGGCTCAAGTCCCACATTTTTTTTCTGAAGTTTATTACTATCTCAAAGTCAAACTTCTAAAATGCTACCAACTAACCTAGCACGAAGATAATTCTTTCTCCCAGTATTGACTTATTTGCTAAGTGTTTCAACATGAAGCTACATCTAAAGAATATGAATGTATTATCTAGTAGGTAATGTCTGAATATTTGGATTGCATAAACCATCGTAAGTCCTTGCCATTCTATCATGATATATGTCTTTTTTATATCTGATAACTTTATGGGCTGGTGCAAGCTAATGCTGGTCACTTATGACACGTTCGTTGTAATGGACTTCTGGAAAAATAGAAATTTGAACATCAAAAATCAATATTAGATGTACCTACACAACTTTTTGGAATATGGCGTAAGAATATCAAACGTGGACAATCGGATTAGATTCCGGAATATATAACTTTTATTTATGAAAACTAAGCATAAATCTCAAAAAACGAGGTTCTTCTAAGGTTGGTTATATATAACTCTTATTTATCATAAAACTAAGCATAAATCCCAAAAAACGAGGTTGTTCTAAGGTTGGTATGTTATATTTTTTCCAAAAAATAATGAATATGTTTGCGTTGGTCCACTCGTTTGGTATGCAAATGGTGGAATTTTGTGAAAAAAATTATATAGAGTTGTAGATAATAGGTGTGTCTAGTGCAGCGTTATTTTTCCATATTTATTTATGTTATATTTTTTATTTTTCAAATTAAGGAAGTCAGTGATGCCCTAAATTGATGAGGTCGAGCGTTGGTCCACCACATCTTGGTCTTAACATAGTCAATGAACGATATTTTTTTTAGGATGTAGGTCTTTGTGTCTTCTTGTGCAAGTTCTTTTCCGTTTTCTAAATAATCAAAAGCTATAGCCGAAGCAAATAGCCTACTTTTTGTGTTAGATTGACGTTAGTCCATTTAAAATTAAATAGAAAATAGAAAAAGATAATAGATTTAAATAAAAATTACATATTCAGAATCTATAGATAGACTTACACAAGTGTGTGAATTTTCATTAGCAGTGGACAAGCGTGGCATATGGAAAATCATGCACGAAATAGGAGAAGTGGTACAAAACATGTTTTTATGTTATAAGAGAGTCCCAACCACTTGGTTGGGAAACCCGAACCTAAAACCAAAGCAGCCAAGTCATCCACCACGTAGGTTGGAAAAAAGGTTCCGCCAAAATTCTAAATTTAAATCACGCGTGCGCATAGTTTAAAACACAATGCACATGCACTAGAAGTGCAATCGCGCTACTTTGTGCGCATGTGTTAAAGACGCGTGCGTGCATTTGTTAAGTAAACACTTTATTTTGATTTTATTTTCAAGCATTTGCAGTGGAATGATGATTATGAACAATGATGAGGAGGAGGAGGAGGAGGATTACAATGATGATCAAATGAGGATGATGACTATGATAATGATGATGATGATGAACAATGATGGTGATGATAATGATGATGATGATGGGTATCACGATGACTATGAGTATGATGACAATGATTATGATGATTATGATGATGAGGATGATGATGTTGATGACAATGATGATGATAATGAGGAGGAGGATGATAATGAATATGATGATGAACAATGATGGTGATGATGATCATGAGGATGATGATGACGATGACTATTACTATGATGATGGTGATGATGATGATTGCGATAATGAGGCTGATGATGTTGATGATGACAACGATGATGATAATGATGAGGATGATGATGATGACTATGATGATGACTGTGATGATGAACAATGATGGTGATGATGATGAAGATGATGATGAGGATGATGACGATGATGAGGAACAATGATGATGATGATGATGATGATAAGGATGATTTCATTGACGATGATGAGGACGATGACTATGATAATGAGAATGAGGATGAGGATGATGACGATGATGACGATGATGATGAACAATGATGGTGATGATGAGGAGGAGGACGAGGACGAGGACGAGGATGATGATGATGAGGAGGAGGAGGAGGAGGAGGAACAATGATGATGATGATGATAGGTTTAGTTGAAACTTTGCTTTGATTTTATTTTCAAGCATTTGCAATGGAATGATGATGATGATGAGGAGGATGATGACAATGATGATGATGAGGATGATGACTATGATGATGATGATGATGATGATGATTACGATGACGATGATGATGATGTATAATGATGGTGGTGATGATGAGGATGATGAGGAGGATGACGAGGATGATGATGATGAGGATGATGAACAATGTTGGTGATGATGATGAGGAGGATGATGACAATGATGATGACTATGATAATGATGAGGATGAGGATGACGAAGATGACGATGATGAGGATGACGACGGCGAAGATGATGAACAATCATGGTGATGATGATGATGATGATGATGACAATGATGATGATGATGATGATAGGTTTAGTTGAAACTTTGCTTTGATTTGATTTTCAAGAATTTGCAATGGAATGATGACGATGAACAATGATGATGAGGAGTAGGAGGAGGATGACTATGATGATGATGAATATGATGACTATGATGATGAGGAGGAGGATGATGATGAGGATGATGAACAATGATGGTGATGATGATGATGATGATGACGATGATGACGACGATGAACAATTTTGGTGATGATGATGATGAGGACGATGACAATGATGATGATGTAGATGATGACTATGATGATAATGAGGATGATGATGAAGATGATGATGATGATGACAATGACGATGAACAATGATGGTGATGAGGAGGAGGAGGAGGAGGATGAGGATGATGATGATGACAATGATGATGAGGAACAATGATGACGATGATGATAGGGTTAGTTGAAACTTTGCTTTGATTTTATTTTCAAGCATTTGCAATGGAATGATGATGGTGAACAATGATGATGACAATGATTATGATGAGGATGAGGATGATGACTATGATGATGATGATAAGGATGATGACGATGACGACGATGATGAACAATGATGGTGATGATGTTGATGATGATGAGGATAAGGATGATGAGGAGGAGGATGATGATGATGATGATGATGATGAACAATGTTGGTGATGATGATGACAATGATGCAGACGAAGATGATGACCATGATGATGATAAGGATGATGATGATGATGATGACGATGACAATGATGATGAACAATGATGGTAACGATGATGACGATGATGACGATGATGAGGATGAGGATGAGGATGAGGATGATGATGATGACGATGATGATAAGGAATAATGATGATGATGATGATGATAGGTTTAGTTGAAACTTTGGTTTGATTTTATTTTCAAGTATTTGCAGTGGAATGATGACGATGAGCAATGATGATGACGAGGAGGAGGATGATGACTATGATGATGAGGATGAGGATGATGATTATGATGATGATGAACAATGATGGTGATGATGATGATGACGATGATGATGAGGAGGATGATGATGATGAAGATGAGGATGATGATGATGATGATGATTACAATGATGAATAATGTTGATGATGAGGCATTTTAATAAACATACCAACACCACAAACACCGTCAAAGGCTGCCCCATCGAAAAAACCAACCACTTCACTCTCCAAATGAGAAGGAAAATTGAAAGACCGAGACCTTCTGCAGGAAGACAAAGTCTCTCCACCAACACAAAGAGAGAGAATCTTCAAAATGATACCATCCACATAAGGAACATACCCATGAAACAAAAGTCAATTTCTAACCAGCCAGATCTCCCACATAAATGTCATAGATAGTTCAATGGCAACCACTGGATGATCAACATCTTTTGATAGAAAATTAGCACATGAAACAAAATTCTAGGACCACAAAACATCCAGACCCACACAAATACTCCTACAAACACTGTGAAAAAATGAGTAGTGATAGGACATATGATCAACAGATTCAATGGCCACTTCACAAAGAAGCCCTTGAAAACCATGCCGTTGTAACATATACCACGTTAGCATTTTATGTTTGATCAATAGCCAAATAAAACACTTCACTTTTTGAGGGACCTTAACTTTCCAAATGACCGTATACCACCACTCCGGCTGATATAAATACAGATCAGCAAGAATGGACTCATAAACCAAACAAGCTCTAAGAAAATCAACTTACTTATCTCCAGACCAAACCAAATAATCAAGATCATGAGAGAGAACAATACCCAAACCCTTTAAGCTGTCAACATAAACTTCTCATTCCACCGCACACAAACCATTCAAGCCCAAAGAATATGCAGAAGACGAAAAGGTTACCTACCTATCATCGAGAAAAAGTATGTAGCTTCTTTTAGTTTATGTCCATGTCGCAAGGTTATTGTTTTCACTTTCTCGAAGCTATGTGGATTTGTTACTTTATGTTACAATATTATTATTTTCATATATTGAGAAATGATAACTTATTGTTCTTTTAAAAAATTTATATTTTAAAATTGCTACGTGTTTTTTATACCTGCCTCAGCAGGTATATTGTAATCGTTTGAATTCAAACCCCTTTGACTTTTGGTATTACCTGGTGCATATTAAAAGATTAAAATATCTATTCCAAAGTTTAACTTTGCAATATGAAAAATAACAATTTTTAAATATTTTAAATTTTAATAAAAATATTTCTATTTGCTATTTTGTCAGCTTCTAATTGGCCAGTCAGGAGATGATGTCAGCCTTGGAGTTTGGTATCTGGTTTTCACTTGACACATGGCAACTATGACATCAGCATTTATTATATTTTATTATTATGTTATTTATAATTCAAAGAGTCTGCTCGCATACATGTCGACGACTGGTTCAAGCAAAAGGTTGACGATGTCAAATTTAATGCTGGGCAATTCAGATGAAGAAGAAATATTAGAGGCATCGGAGCTGGCCTCCAACAGCGGTATGATGATCCCTGAATACACCATGGGGGATGTCGCACCAGAGAACTTGATCTTGGCCACCTCAGAGCCGGAGGAAGATGTGCAGTTCGAGGCCGAAGACAAGGCCGGGAGCTCGAGCTGCATTGATGTATCATACAAGCAAGAAATTCGTCCTTTGCTGGACGTAATCGACAAGCTACGTAACCTGAACATTACCAAGGAAGGCATCCAGGTCCCAACAATAGTGGTTGTAGGAGATCAATCCAGCGGCAAGTCAAGCGTGCTCGAATCCCTCGCAGGGGTTAAGCTTCCAAGAGGCCAAGGTATTTGCACGCGAGTTCCTCTCGTTATGCATCTCAAAAGCTGCAAAGACAAAGCACAAGCTTCAATTTCCATTGAACACTTTGACAAGAAGGAGCAAATAGAAGAATACCAGATAACAAAGAAAATCGAATCTGCTACAACAGCCATCGCGGGAGTAGGCTCAGGAATAAGTTATGTTCCCATCACGCTAGAGGTTGTGAGAATGGAAACTCCAGATCTGACAATGGTGGACCTGCCAGGTATAACACGAGTGCCCATTCCAGGCCAGCCGGTAGACATATACGAACAAATTTCAGAAATCATAAAGCATTACATAGGCCCAAATGAGAGCATTATACTCAATGTAATATCCGCAGATGTGGATTTCTCCACCTGCGAGTCCATTCGAATGTCCAAGATTGAGGACGAGCGTGGCGAACGAACTTTGGCCGTTGTGAGGAAATGCGACCGGGCGCCGGAAGGGATTCTGGAGTAGGTAACAATGAATGCTGTCAACATACGTCTCGGCTATGTCTGTGTTCGAAATCGCCTCAACGATGAAACCAACGAGGAGGCGTGGGCGAAGGAGAAAGCATTGTTCAATGCCCATCCGAAGCTCAAAAAAATCGACAAATCTATTGTCGGGATTTCGGTTTTGGCGACGAGATTGATGCAAATTCAAGCAAAAAGCATCAACAAATCGCTTCCAACAATCGTCAAGAAAATCGACACTATGCTCTCGGAACGCCAGGCGGAGCTCACAAATCTCCCGCAGCATCTCTGTAATTCACGTGAGGCCGATGCGGCTTTCGTGAAGGTCTTGAATTCGATGAAAGAATGTCTAAATAAAATTGTGATTGAGGGGGACTTCAAGCAATTCCATGATGATAAGCAAATGCACTGCACGGCTCGAATGCGGGAGATGTTTGAGATCTACTATAACGATCTCCGCAACACCGGCTCCATCGGTGGAAAATTTCTGGCAAAGGAGACAGAGATGCTGGAAGAGGCAAAGGGCGTCGGGCTTCCTAACTTCTTGTCACGTCCAGTGTTCTTGAATCTGTTGCGGAGGCTGGTGGAGTAGATCACAGGAAGGAGCTTAGAGCTGGTATTCAAGGTATGGGAATACATAGAAAATGTCATATTGCAAGTAATTGACTTTTATTTCCATTGCTATCTACAGCTGCAGAGCGAATCCCGAAGAGTTGTATAGGATCTTGCTAGGAAAATGAAGGAAGACTGCGCTCACAATGGATGGTTGGGATCAGTGATAACGCTAGCAGCCTGGAAGCTGGCCAGCAGATGTTCAGTTTGTTGGAGCCAGCTGAACATCATAATAGAACGGAGGAACAAGCGCAGATGACTCGGCCAGTAGAATATTTGTCGCATCATCATCAAGGGGGTCTAAATTCCAAGGAGCCTGTAGATGGAAATCCCGAAGTAAAATTCTCCGATATGCAAAATTCCCTGAGACCATTCGGCCAGTCTATTTATGAAGGAAGTATGTGACCCGAATAAGAGACGTTAGATCTCTAATATTGTAAGCATTTTCGTACTCGAGGGATTCAAACTCGTTGAAATGTAGTAGCCGAATAGCTAATTGTTCAAGTTAGTGATTCAATGCATGTACGTGTTCTGTTAGTAATCAAATCTAATGTAACGAATAATTCATCACAGGATTGGATTGACTGATGAACCAGTCGAGTTATTGGGATTAGTTAGCCCTAAAAGCATGCCACAAGTTTCAGGAACTATTGCTGTTAAAAGTGCTTTCTTAATGCTATTCAGGCCATGTGAAGGGTGCATTTGCTTAATAGAGTTCTGGAGCCTGGCCATGATCACTAATAGGGCAATTCCTCTTTTACTTAACTCTACATTACATTTCAACATTTTCTGTGGAGTGAAATCTTGTAACCGCAGTCCGATCCTCGACAATGAAGCTCCAGGTCTTTTCGTTCTTGTCCATGAATAAGCAAACACAGCTTTTTCTCATGAATAATATGCTTCATTAATTTGTTCTTCCATTGTCTTTTTGTTCTTCTATTGTCTAAATACTATAAATTTGGACTGTTTTTTAAGAAAAATACACATGACGCTAACCATTATCCAGTGAATGGATAAATGGTTTTAATACAAACGTCCATGAAATACCCCACCCGAGAATGAATGGCAATTAAAACAGACCTAAATGAACACCCCCACCCCGCAGCCCAAAAAAAAGCTGATCTTTTGTAATCCTCTACGGCATAGTGTGTTTTGAAACCCTAACGAGGCATCTTATCGTATTCAGACGGCCTGAAGCTTGAACAGTAGGGGTTTTCCCTTGTTCGAAGCCTTCACATAAATTGCAATTAAGGAGCTCATGATTGAGTTGGGATCGTAAGTTCCCTGCATATCTAAGGTGGATAATGATGTTTCCTGCATGAATTCCCTAATCATGCTATTGCACATACTTTGTGCCATTAACCACTCACCATGGGAATGCATTAACACTCCCTTATTTGGGCCTTCCCCAATCCTTCTTCTACACACCCCTTATCTTCACCTACATTTCCACCTTGCTCGTTCATATGGCCACTTGCCCCATCCACACACCAAATGGAAGGGACAAGATTTGACTCCCTTCTCACCCCATCTGGAGATTACATATGCATATATTTATAATGATGTCATTCTGACTTATACAAAGACATATTAGAAAATCACTATTGACTTAATGTTTATGGTACATATTTTTTTACACATAATCCTTAATCATATAATAAATTTAAAGTAAAAATAAGGTATTACAAAGAAAATACCTTAATTGTTGTGCCAAGAGGCACTTTATACAACCCAATTGTGTGAGATGTGTCACTTGTGTCACACTGACGTGGCACATGTTAGTCAGAAAATTTAAAATTAAAAATTGTTTTATAAAACAACTATTAAGTAGGCTCCATAGATATATTGTGAAGCATGAATTCAATGCACACATTCTTTGTTTGTCAAAAAGGAGATCCAGGGGGAAGGATGGGAATATTTGTGGCTACCATTGCAGCAGTTGGCAATCTCACTCATATAATTATAATTAAGTTGGTTTCAAAAAAGTGAAACAAAATTCAGATAATAGTTGTCATTATACATGTATTGAATTGAATTACAAAAGATTGCACTTACCTCATATAATTTAATTTAATTTTAAGAGTTTAGAATAAGCTTGAGGTCTAAGGCATACTCGTATTATGATAGTTTTATATAAGCCAATACTTACATAAACTACCCCTCACTTCCAAGCCCCCAACCTGGTGCCAGTTTCAGATGGGGATCTTCTTGATAAACTTCTATTACTATTTTCTTGGAACTTTTCTTAAGAGGCAGGTACTTAGCAACTATGTTACTATTTCCACTTGTTACATTTTGATTCGTTAATATATATCTATATATATTCCATTAATTAATGTAAAACTTTTCTATTTAAAAAAAAACCTATATAGTTGATCAATTTTGAAACTTATCCCATAAACAAACGGAAGATGTGTAGATTTGTTACTTTGTGTCACAATATGCTTGTTTTGACATATTAATATATGTGAAAAAGTAAAACATAGTGCTCTTTTAATAATATTGATAATTAATTGATGTGAAGATTTAATATAAGAAAACCATAAAATGAATAAATCTTTATACTTATATTATAAACAAAAGGAATGAAAAAAAAAACCTATTTTCGTTTATACTTATTGTTACTTTACGTCACACATATTGATATATTGAAAAATTATAAAGTAGTGCTCTTTTAAAATATTCAAATTGTTGTGTTATATATATATAAACCATAGAATTGATAAATTTTTATACTTGAACAAAAGGAATATAAAAAGAGAAACATAAAATTATATAATAAATAAAATTTTGATATTTATTTTAGGAATAAAAATAATATGCATAAAAAAATTTGAAAATAGAAAGACAAGTTCAAATTAAATTGACTTGTTCATTATGTTTGGACATAAAATTTTACAAATAATCACAATGAGTCTACCTAGGAATGCACAGAACACACAACAAGACACATTGTGCACAAACATAAACACACAGATTGTAGCGTATATTATTGTGTCTAACTTAGGAGAATTCAAACTAGGTATTTATTGCCACAAAACTAGCTGTATACCCAACAAGATTGACAACAATTGGTTTAGATAACCCCTTGGGTTATTTTTCAAGGAAAACCTTGTAAAGGGATTCTCGAACACTTCCCTACATTTCACATATGGTACCGAGTGCAAACCGTATGTGTTTATTTTGATGACCGACCTAACAAGGACATCAGGTGAAGCATGCAACAAAGACAACTAGCCCATAATATCAACCCTCGTATCTACTATGTGAAGCTTAAATCACTCAACCACTTAAACTAATCTGCCCCCCACCCCCCGCTCTCTTTCTATATCTATATACCCCCTCCTCTTTCCCAAAATATTAGGTTGGAGAAAAATTCAACCACCAACAATTATCAATTTAGTGATGCAAAACATGACTTGAACATCAACTAAGCTAGCAACCAAGAACTCCACAACAAAATCCACCTTGAAACAATTAGGATGAAGGGTGGTCAACTAGTGGCAATAATAACGGTTATAACCTAGTGAGATTCAACTCTATGTAATAAACATAAACTATATAAATAAATATTAAATATTAAATGATAATAATAAATGAATGGTATCTTGTCAATGATATAAGTATAATGTCAAATGGCAATGTATTAACATATTATTCATTCATATTAAATTATTTAGATTTGTTTTTGTCCTTTATGGATTTTTCCATGTTTCCCTACATATGTTAGTTATTTTGTAGTAAATGAAGTCTGTTCATTTCATTAGTATTAGAGTTATGTTATGATCAAGGCCTTGATTACACTTTTTATTTTAAATTTTGTATGAATCAACTTTTTGGGTGTTCATAATTTTTTTTCAAAGATCCTTCGATCCTTAAATATCTTTCACCAAAATAATTGGCCCTTTGCCATATGGAATTTAAAATTTATGATGAAAATTAAAGCATTCCAGTACCCAATAGCATTTTCAAGAGAAAAACACATAAAATTGATTTCATAGAAAAAATGCATATTAATAACTATAATTATGAGGGTGAGAATTGAGTAAATTAAATAAAAAAATTATGTTGTAGATTGTTTATTAAAAAAATAAGATAAATAAATCAATTATCATTAATTGCACCGAAGAGGTGCATTCTACAACCCACTAGGGGAGAGATGTGTTACTCTTTCAATGCTCATGTTAGAGTTGACACGTGTCCTTTATAATAATAAAAAAAATATTATTAAAAATAACATGTGGGCATAAATTAAATTTAAATTATTTAGAATCGCATATATATCAAACAATATAAATTAGATAAACTAAAACCATAAACATTGGATTTTACATGTCCTCATCATTTCCACTCTAAAAAAGGGTTTACAGTTTGAGAGATTTGATTCCTATCAATGCTTGGTAAATCCCCTTTTAGATGGATCTATGCTGGTATTTAGATTTCTATATTGACAAATGAAGTGATAATATGAAGTTCTATCTATAATACATAAATAGATTAACCTATAATCTTTAAACAACTTTCAATAATGATAAAAGAAGCATTTAAAAAAGTTACTTTAAAAAATAATGACCAAAAATTTTTTCAACATAATTAAGAAAATTGAAATTGAAAGATGATGAGAAAGGAACATTGCCATTGCTTCACCAAACACCAAGGATCTATAGTCTTACTATCATGTCGAAAGTAAACTTTTATATAACCACCCTATATCTCTCAAAGGAGAGTTAAATGTTATAGCTCTCCAAAGAGAGTCAAAAGAGAGTTAAATGTTATTGTGCCACCATGTGAAGGAAAGTTGAATCCAAAATTGTGTCACCAAACTCACTCAAGCAATCGTGCCATCACATGTATTGTGCATGTATCATGTCACCATGTAAGGGGAAGTTGAAGTAATTCATATTTTAATATTCTCTTTTCCCATGTTATATATACATATAAGAAATTATTATAGAAGGATGAAATAATGACCTATAATAGGGTCAGTGCAAGAAGATGATGGACCTTTAAGATGCAATCCTAGTTTTCAAAAACAACATCATGCTACCAAAAAATACATCAACCCGAGCCTGACATAGCACTTGGTATGGTTTAACCCCAGCCTGACATGTCATAAAACATGTAGGATAGGAAGAAAAATTGTGCACGCGTTATAGAACTACAAAACGCGTACGCGTTATATAACTACAAAACACGCATGCGTTTTGTAGTTCTAAAACGCACATGCGTTTTGTATTTCTAAAACGCGCACGCGATATGAAAATTATAATAAAAAAATACACAGTCCCGAGCCCATTTTCAATATCAGAAACGCGATTTCGACGGGCATCGCAACGTTTGGAACGAGAATTCGACAGGCATTGGAGCGTTTGGAGCTGATTCAAGTGGAAGGGAGGAGATTTCACGCCCACACCATTGGTTGATTCCTATACCCTCTCTTCATTTTATAACAAAATTACCATTTTCCCTCTTATAGTTATGTATTTTAGTTCAAGGTTTCTTTCTGTGTTTGGTTTTCTAATATATATAATAGTATCATGCTTTCAAACATATTATATAAACTCCATTTTTCCTTTAAACAAATATCAATTATATTCATAGAAGTTTTTGAGGGCATCCATTAGCTAATGAGATGAAAGGCTTTACATAAAATTAATTCCATGAGTATTGGGCTATGAGAGAATCTATGAGCTATGGAACAAGCTAATATGTCCTCTTTAATGATGAGGATTTAGCATTTGGCTCTTTCTATCAGGCCATATACATCTCTATGTTGGTCGATTTTTTATCTATTTTTAATCTTTTCGTTAGTGGGTTATTCATTTCGTACGATGTGTCATATATCGAATGTCATATTGATTTTCATTTATTTGTTGGATAAAAATATATAACCAAGCAATAATGATTATATATAATGAAACAATAATATATATGAATGTCGAAAGATAATGATTTGGCAATTGAACCGAAGTCAAATCAGAAATTTCAGTTGGCTACCCAAAGAATTGTTTTGGCAGAATTGTATTGATCTGGTCTGATTTGTCATATATATATATGTGTGTGTGTGTGTGAGAGAGAGAGAGAGTTATATTGTGGATCTGATTAATGGCCATCAACCATGTTTTATGATTCCTCTTATATATGTTGTGTCAAGTGATGTGTGTCTTTGTTTAATATTTATTTCATACTCACATGGAGTGTTGTTTTTTATAATCGTTTTGCATTTTGTGAATATTAGTTTATGGTTCATCTTTGGAATGTCCTCTTTAAGGATGGGAATATT
>LPNX010075022.1:39160-49178 GCA_001517045.1 Pseudotsuga menziesii | reverse complement strand
GACTCCATGGCAAAGCACCAGATTTCCTCTCAAGATGTAAGTTGCAGATGCTATTTTAAAGTTTTCTGTTTGCGTTTTGATGATTTTTGCATGTGGTTTTGCCTACTATGTGATGCTACTAATGTAACACCAGAGCAATGTGGAAAGCTTACATTTCCAATATCGTTGAAACAGGTGAGTGTACAGCATCTAGAATGTGTCAAGCTTCCGGATCAAAGGAAAATGTTGGATTTTTTAATTGTTTCAAACTGTTAGTTTGGTAGTTTAATTGATTTGGTGGTAGTAAATTGTTATTTTATTCATTGAGAAAAATGTCAATGCAGCAACAAAACTCGAGGGTAAGACATAACAAGATGCCTATACGGTGATTCTTTTAAAAGTGATGGGTAGTTAGACCATCGAAGCTAAGACTAGTTGTTTTGAGATTGTCTCCATGATAAAAGTACTCATAGTTGTGGTTTTGTTTAACAACCTGGACCACATGATGCACCCATGCAATGTTTTATCAAACAATATCGGGCAACTTCTACATACCACTTGTTCCTAGGCCTAACTCCTGGTAAGCTTCTTCTCTTCATCAATTCTGGAAAACTACATCAAAGAAGGAAAACAGTTTCTGTATTTTCTATGTTTACTGTTTGAAGCAAATATTAATTACAATTGTTACATGGATAAACTCTTACCTTATCCTTGTCCTAGTTAGAGAGAGGCCATGGCTGTTGGTGGATCTTTAGTCATTTGTTCTTCATTCATCAGGACTTTTAGTCCCATAGATGATAAGGTTGCTAAATTCAAGCTTAAACCTGTCGGTGGTATAGGTTATGACCATATTTTTTTTTTAACAACTACAGACATCGTCACTATATCGACGGCTTGCCGTGGAACTTTGCGACGTCTTGCCGTCGATATAGCGACGTCCTGCCGTCGATACAGGGATGTCCTGCCGTCGATACAGCGACGTAGTTTCGTCGATATAGCGACGTTGTACCGTCGCAAGTATTGGGGTTGGGATTTTTCAATCTAGAAAAGCGCCGTCGCAATTACGACGTATTCCCGTCGCTGTATCCACGCAATTAACGGGTCGTCGCTATTGCGACGAAAGGACTGCCACGGGAAAAAAAACACTTAGACGTGGCAATATCCACGCTTTTCCGTGGATATTGCCACGTTTTTCCGTGGCAAAATTGATCACTTGTACTATTGAGAACAAAGAACTGAAAGCCCAAATCAATAGTTTATAGAGTGAAGCAATCCAAATAGAAGGACCGACACATAAAGGGATTTTGGCTCAGAAATTGCTCAACAATAAGGAGAAGGAGATCCAGACCCTAAAAAAGAAGTTAAAAATCCCTACTACCTAGCTCGCCCAGGTAGAAGAATTGGCTGATTTTGAAAGAGAAAAAGAGACATTGAATGCTGAGCTTACCCACTGCAAAGCCAAGCTGCTAAAGCTAGAAGAAAAGGAAAGGTAGTGGGAAACAAAGATCTAGATTTTGAAGAAAAGCAATGCAGAATTAAAAGCCAGATTAGCAATGAAGGAAAAAGAGCTTTAAGGAAGAAGTGTCGAGAGTGCAATTCAATCCACAGGTGTAGTTGGAGAGATAGATATTGGTTATCTCTCTAGAGCAATGTCCCAGATAGGCCTGAAAGATAAAAATATTATTAAACTAAAACAGTAGATCAAGGAACTAGAGAAAGAAAAGGTGAAAGAGAGACGAGGAAGAGAAAAGATAGAAGAGAAATGCCAAGGATTGATTCAACAAAATTCCAAGTTAAGCCAACAGGTGGTCGGTAAACTTGCCTTGCAAGGTGCTAGACATTTGATCTAGGATCAGATCATTATAGAAGCTGACAGGTTCTGGCCTTATTTAGATTTCATTGAAGACCAGGAAAGTGCTATGGTAGAAGCCAAGAAAAAGGTCCTGACAGTATTAGGAGAAATACAGAAAAAGCCCTTGGCAACGGTGAAAAATGCCATTACTTTCCTAAGCTCTTTGTCTGATGATTCCGCCAACCGATACGGTATCCAAAACAGGGTTGCTATTGTCTCATGGGCTAGAAAGGTAGTTGCTAAGCACAGAATGTTTGAGACTGTACATGCCAAAATGGAATTTATTGAGCACAAAGTCCTGGAGGTCATCAAACTATTCAAATCACTGGTAAGCAAAGGACTCCCTTTTTTCTAGGAAGAAAAGGGTCCTTTATTGTCCCAGAAGGAGTATCGGGAGTGCTTGGTGCACTATCGATTAGACAATAGCAAGTTTGGGGATATGCAATAATCATTGTTAGGGAAGATCATTTTTTATAAATTGACCAGCAATTTTGAATTATTGTTTGATTTTAAAGCCACATGTGCCAAGGTCCCTGAAACTTCATACCTGGAAATGATGGAGCTCAAAGAACAAGCATTCGACATGGCAGTTGCGACTCTGCCTGGTCCGGACCTATCAAGAGTCATTCAGTAGTATGGGTTGACCAAATTCAAAATGGATCCGTAGGAGTGGAAATGATAATACACGGGAAGTTTTCTCTGTGTTGCACGTGCGTTCCAATAGTCACCTCTCCTATAAATTTACACAGTTGTCACCCACCAGATGGAAGCATAGAAGACTCTTGTGCATATTTCCTCCTACAATCCACATTTCATTATTTAGTTGTTTTATGCAAATTGTGGCTGATGTGCCACCTAATAGTTTGTTATAAGATGTTCTTCGATTGTAACAAATTTTGATTCCTGAATGTCGATTTAGAAAAGTCCAAAATGCTATAAATATACCTCCTGAAGTAGGAGAAAGGGTTGAAAACCGATGTAATTTTGTTGTGTATGTTTTCAAGAGTATTTTAATAAAGTTGCAGAGCCAAGGTTGGTGTTTTACACAGGAATTCATGTGTTATTTATATTACAGTCCGTTGATTCCTTTATCATGTGAACGTTTTTCCAGTTTATCTCTTCCATTATGTTTTCTTTCATGTCTAAAATAAGTGTATAACAGTTTGGAATTCACACATGCTATGCTCTGTCTGTTGTTTTAGATATTCACCAAAGCTTTCTTCTAAAATTAATACGGAATTCATTTTTCAATACTCTGTGTTGATAGTCTTTTCATGTTCCTCTTTTCCACCAGACAATTATAATTTTATTTTGATTGAATGGCTATCTTGCCTCTATGCTGAAATCGCCTGCATAAGTTATGTTTATTTCCGTTACACATCTTGACTCCATCACCCAATGGTTCTATGTCTTGTTCCAACCAATTTTACAAACAATTTATAGTTTCGCTTGCATATATCTAGCATTGCTAATATTTGGTGAGAAATCCCTCTCAGAAGAGCAGCAAATCAGTTCTCTCTTCAAAAGTGGTCCTACTGTTACATGGGAGCAAACCTTCCACAACCTTAGGCTCAATTCCAGTGCTAACAAACTGGCGCCGTTACCGGGGACGAATTGAAGATTATCCCTGGGGGGACAACAAAGAGCTGAATGATTTTAGGAAAGAGGTTTCTAGGGGAAAACAAAAGTTTTTGATTTCACAAGAAGGTTGTATATTTGTCCTGGTGACTCCACACACACTTCGACTAGTATCGTACTAGATATCCTGGCTTCCAAAAAGATCCACACGAGATGTAACCCTGATCCCGAAACATTACAGAGTGTGGATAATCCAGAAAAGATACTTAGAAATAGAAATAAAGAGAAAGTGGATTTTTCGTTGTTTAGTACGTCACCATCTCAAGATTTGTATGCCATAGTAGAACCCAAATGGGGGGGTTAGAGCTGAAAGACTACTAACCAAATCTAAATCTGAATCCGACCTGGCCAAAACTAGGGCTAGCTTCAATATATTGCAATCATATTTGCTTGATTCTTTGTGGTTGAACATAGAGACCCCAGCAAAAGCTAAAGAGACATCCCCTATTTTTCAAAACACCCAGTTGCATAACCCCCTATTTGCTCCTAATAGACCTACCCCGATGGCTGTTGCTATATTTGCCCTGTTATCCCTACCTCTGGTTCTACACGACCTCCCCTTGAACTACGTCCAAAGAATTTCACTCTATGACGGGGAGGGAAATGTCTCAGCAAGATACCATGTGGATAAGTTTGACGACTTCATCAACCTGGAAGAGGTGGATGATGAATATGTCAAAATGCAGTTGTTCGCTCAGAGGCCTCACACAATCTGATGCCAAAGGGAGTGGTGGCAATCCTAGGATTGGAGATTACAAGGCCTTATAAGGACTTGTATTCCTTTGATTCTAAGAGGGTATAATGTCTGGGATTGATCAAAGACATGGTGGTATCTTTAAATAAGTTGTCATCTAAAATTGTGGTCATGGATGTCGTTGTGGCCGATATTCCTCCCAAGTTTGGTATTTTGTTGTTAAGGTCTTGGACTTCGAAGTTGAAGGGTAGCTTGCAGATGGACATGACCTATGCAATAATTCCTATTCGAAATGAAAACAAAAGGCTATACAGTGAGAAAATATTGCCTTACATCGTGAGAAATCAAGCTCAGCTTGACATCCATCATGTTTATGTCGTCGACACAGACTTGGGATCATCTATTTTCTTCAATGATATATCTCCTAGAAACTCAAAAATCATTGTTCCATGGAAGGATCAAAAGGATAAAGAAGAGACAAATGAACTGGAAGCTTTGAAAAGAAAGAAGGAGCACGAAGGACTGTGGAAGATGTATTTCTATGGCTCGGTGGCTAAAGCGAGTGTTGGTGCAGGTGTGTATATAATCTCCCCCATTAGGGATACCAAAAATTACTCTTATAAGTTGATTTTTGAATGCTCTAACAATGTAGCAGAGTATGAGGCCTTGTTGCTGGGCCTGCATGCGCTAAATAATTTAGGAGCGAAAAGGGTCCAAATTTTTGGAGATTCGGAGCTTGTAGTAAATTAGGTGAATAACATCTATCAGACTAGACATCCAAGAATGAGAGCTTACCAGAATGAGGTATGGGATATTTTAGGAAATTTCTTCATTGAACATACAGTCCAAGTGATCCCTAGATATGAAAATATAGTGGTGGACTCTCAAGCGACTTCAGCAGGAAAGTTCGAAACCCCTATGTCGGGAAAAAGGAAATATAAAGTAGATATTGTAAATAGACCTTCCATAATAGACAACACTAGATATTGGCAAGTATTCAAAGATGATATGCAGATCAAAAGATTCCTGGAGTTGTCTAGTGAGTTTGTAAATACCCACATAGATGAAGGTGGTGCTGACCTCGAAAACTTCCCAGATGTTGAAGAGGAAGGGGGAAAAGCCATCGGGACAGGAAAACTAAAAGACTCTTTGGGAGGCAGGGATATAGTCCAGTTGAAAATCAATCATATTCCTAGAGGTTTGATCCCTTTAGAGTCTCTTTTTGACCAGAATGGTGTAGCAAGAGATTCAAAGGTCGAGCCTGCCACAGATGCCATCGAAGATATAAATATCGGCACTGAAAGTGACCCAAAATTTATAAAATTGTCCAAGAAGTTACCCACTAAAGAAAAAGAAGGGTATGTGAATCTGATGAAGAAATACATGGATGTGTTTGCATGGAGTTATGAAGATCTCAAAGAGTATGACACTTCCATCATACATCATACTATCCCGATTAAACTCGGAGAAAATCCATTCAGGAAAAAACTCAGGAGAATCAATCTAAAGCTAGTACCCATTATTGAAAAAGAAGTGAAAAGGTTGTTTGATGCAAAGATAATCGTGACTCTGAGGTTTTCAAAATGGGTAGCCAATTTGGTTCCTGTTCGGAAAAACAATGGGGAGATAAGGCTATGTGTAGATTTCAGAAACTTGAATAAAGTTTCTTTGAAAGACAACTACTCATTGTCGAAGATGGGCCAGATCCTACAGAGGGTGGTAGGCTCAGAAAGGATATCCACTATGGATGGTTTTTTTGGCTAAAATCAGGTGAAGGTGTTACCTGAAGACCAAGAAAAAACTGCCTTCACCACATTGTGGGGTACATTCATGTACGCAGAGATGCCATTCGGATTAATGAATGTTGGAGCAACTTTCCAACGTGCCATGGATATTGCTTTTGCAAATGAGAGAGAAACATTTTTGGTGATATACATGGATGACATTACTGTATACTCCAGGTGGGCTAAAGATCATATTAGGCATTTGGAAAGAGTTTTCATTAAATGCAGGAAGTATGGCATCTCATTAAACCCTAGAAAGTCGAACTTTCGCTCTAGAAGAGGGAAGGTTGCTGGGGCACATCATTTCGAAGGGATCATGATTGATCTAGACAGGGTAAAAGGCATCTTGAGAGTAGAGGAACCAAGGAGAAAGAAAGAAATATAGTCTTTCATTGGTCAAGTCAACTTCTTGAGGAGATTCATCCCTAGCTTCGCCAAAATCCTGATGGACATTACTTACATGTTAAGGAAAGATCATGAGATCAAATGGATAGTGGGAGCGAAGAAATCTTTCAAAAATATAAAATAGGCCATTTTAGATGCTCCTGTACTGATTAGTATATATTTTGAGAAAGATTTCTTAGTGTTCTCGTATGCTTCAAAACACATTGTAGAGGTAGTGTTGCTGCAGAAAAATGATCGGGATGAAGAACAGCCTATAGCATTCTTCAGTAAAATATTGAGGGATGGAGAATTAAGATATAGTATAATGGAAAAAAAAGCCTATGCTTTGGTTAAAGCCTTGAAATATTTCAGAATCTACCTCCTCCATTCTCATATAATTGCCTATGTACCCAGCAGCACAGTGAAAAGCATACTTACACAACCGGATCTAGAAGGAAAGAGAGCTAAATGGGTTGCAGTGCTTCTAGAATACGACATAGAAATCAAGGCCACAAAATTGATCAAAGGACAAGGGTTAGATAAGATGATGACAGACTCCCATTGTGACTCTCTGCAACTGAATTTTCTCTCTTGTCAGTCTGATCGTGCAGAGGTAGAGGGTGGGCAAAGGTGCAAGTGAAGCCTGATTTCTCTGCATCTCCTTGGTATGCTGACATTATTTTTGTATTGCAGAATTTACAACCTCCTGCTTGGCTAAGAAAAACCAGGGCTAGATCCATGAAACTAAAAGCTATAGAATTTTGCATCATAGAACAATATCTTTATTGGAAAGACCGCGGGGGGATACTGCTGAATTGTCTTCTGGAAAATGAAGCTTAACATATAGTGAAGGAATTTCATGAAGGAGATTGTGGAGGACATCATTGCTGGAAAGTAACTGCAAACAAAATTCTGAGGGTAGGATTCTATTGGCCTTTGTTTTTCTCAGATGTCTATAAGGAAATGACTAAATTCCACGAGTGTCATATTTTTGAAGGGAAAAGGAAAGTGGTGTCACTCTCCCTCAACCCTATATCCATGGAAGCTCCTTTCCAGCAATGGGGGTTATATTTCATCGGAGACATAAATCCAAACTCCTCTAGGAAGCATAAGTGGATTCTGACTGCCACTGATTACTTCACAAAGTGGATTGAGGCCATACCGACCAGGAGGGATACAGAAGAAGTAATAATGGATTTCTTAGAAAATAATATTTTGGCAAGGTTTAGCTGCCTGAAGCAGATTGTGACAGATAGCGCATCTGCATTTAAGTCCAAGAAAATGATCATTTTTTGCCATAAATACCATATGAGCTTAAATCACTCTACGGCTTATTACCCACAGGGAAACAGACTGGCAGAATCCTCTAACAAAAGTATTCTAAGGATTATTAAGAAGTTGTTGGATGATAACAAGAAAGCTTGACACATGAAATTGGAATATGCCTTGTGGGCCGACAGAATCAGCACCAAGAGGGCCATCGGTATGTCGTCATTTCAATTGGTATATGGAACCGATGTAATTTTTCCTGCCTCTCTGGGCGTTCCAGTCATGAAGGTGTTATGGGACCCGTTGGATGACCCTAATCCCAATCAAAGAAGGATCAACCAAATTATCGAACTTAATGAAGTAAGGGACAAGGCTTATGATAAAATCCAGATACACCAGGAGAAGACGAAGAATACCTTCAACAAGAGAATAAAGGAAGACTTTTTCCAGGTTAATGACTTGGTGTTAAAATGGGATTCCCCGCATGAAGAAAAAGGGAAACATGGAAAATTTGACCACTTATGGGTAGGTCAATACTTTATTGCAGCACACAAAGGAGACAACGCCTTCATTTTACAATATCCATATGGGTCACAGTACAAAGGAGGCATGATGAATGGGAGGTTCCTGAAGTGTTACCTGGAATAAAGGGACTAAAAGTTTGTGTATCATAGTGTAAATATGTTTTATGTTTTAATCAGTATAGATGGTGAGTTGGAAGATTTGAATCCCATGGAGAAGGCCCTAAGATCAGAAGAGGTAACCATTCTTTCAAATTATGTTTTCTTTCAGGAAGTAAAATAAAGGGATGTTGTCAATGGAGTATGTGACTAGTCTACGATTTCTTTGCTACCTCACTGGGAGGATAGCATCCCTCATGGAGTCGGTTGTTAACACTCTGTTATGTTTTTTGGTCATAAGAGATACATGGGAATTTTAGCCTTGTCAAGAGGTGTTGGGAAGGTAGCTTAGTGTTTGCAGAAGGGGCTGACGACACACACAAAATAACATTCAGCTACTGGAATAAGCCTCGGTGGTGAATGTCGATAGCGGTAAGACAATCTGTGGATAGGAGGTGCAAGGTAAAGAAGAGAATGTCGGATGTGATGAAGGCGTTAAATGGGAATCATGATCAAAGGTTGAGATTGATCAGATGGCAGATCAACGGCGTCAAAACATTTCGCATGGTGAACCTGCCCGGCCAAAGCCACTTTTCCAGATTGCAAAATAGGTTAAACGATGGAGACATCTAACAGTCGAGAATGGGATCCAAGAAGATCCACAGTTGAAATTGATTCCGCATCCCAGATTTACAAGGATGCCGCAACAATTTCAGATTGCAAAAAGGGGTACAGGCAGCTTAGATCGAAGGTCACTATGAGAACAGAGGGAGATCAGCGATCGTAGTTCATTTCGCAATCTTAATTACCATGGAGGGAACTAGAACCTCATTTCGCAAAGAATGGTGGGGTTCGCTCAAATCAATGGTTGTGAAGAAATTCGATCTTGATCGATGGCTAAGCTACACACACATAATGTACGGAAATATGTAGCATAAATAAGCTCACATACCTACGGTTCAGATCACAAAGAGTGATATCTATGGTGCGAGCCACCTGGGAAGGACACGAAGGTTATGTTGTGTGAAAAGTTATAAAGGGGTCCACGTGAAGTTGCAAAGGTTTGTCTTTCCCAAAAACTCAAAGCCTCCAAATATCCAACCACATACAGGGCGCCAGGATGGACCAACCAGGAAATTGTGCTATAGAACAAGGTAGGCCCCTGATACCCTCTTAGTGCTATTTAAAAATGGATGTAATAGGAGTGGTAGAAGTGATCAGGGTGAGAGATGAAGTAGAGCCTAAGGCCACATGTTGAACAGCAGAATAAATTCTGGTAGATGAGAATGCTAATATTTTCGATACCATCCTAGTAGGAGAATCCATTGAAACCGCCAGAGGAAAATTGGAAATCCTTAAGGACCAAGGTGGAGATACCTGCGGTGTTTTTAAATCTTTCTTCAATTTTTTCTCTGTTGGCCAAACCCCCCATTTCCCTGAGTTTGTTGAATGGTGTGGAGACAATTTATCTGTCGCCGAAGGTGTCATTATGAATAAATCAAAGTCTAAAATCCTTTGTTTAGTCTAGGCTTTTGTCATCTGCAAAACCCTACATATCCTAGATGAATTTGTCCATATATCCCAAGAGGACCAGGAAGAAAATATTATACATTGTTTTAGAGACTCTATAAATGAAAGTAAAGGAACCTTCCTGAAGGCCGGTTCTAAACCCAATGGTGAACCCATTGACCTATATTACCCTATTGACCTCAACCAATTCAATGAAGAAACTTAGTGGTGTAGATCATTGGCCAGTCAGTTTCTAAGTCTAGATACCAACGCTTATGTCACAGAGTCA
>LPNX010075022.1:0-34306 GCA_001517045.1 Pseudotsuga menziesii | reverse complement strand
CAACTTGCACATGGTGGGACTCATGGACTAGGCAAATAAGACAAAATAAATGGAATAATGTCTAAGTGGGTAAATACTATGGGTTGATTATTCTAACAATTGTTGAGTATTTTGTTCATCTTGAGCACTTGTCCATCCAAACCTGAATTGCCTGGACAATCCTGTCAGTCTTGTTGCCTTAAGTTTGATGAATTCCTAGCCGAAAACATCCATTCTCAGTTAGTGAATTTTCACGGTACTAGAGTGTTCAAATTCCAGTCCTTTTTGTTGAGGATGCTTATAGCTTATAATGAAGAAGACCTACAAGTACAAGAACTGGAAATCACTTCTCATATGGCCATAGACTACTGTAAATTCATGAATCAGCTGATGGCCGAAATATACGACCTCTTCTTTCAAGAAAGGTTACCTAGGGTGTTGCCTAAGATGAGGCAAATGTTGTAGCTTCCAAATAGCAAGAAGATAGGGGATTGGTTCCTCATAGAATTCAGAACAACCATAAGGTTGTATGGCTTCATGCATCCACCCTACATTATGTTGGCTTTTCTAACAGCCAGGGTTTTCTCCCTGGAATTGATCTAGAAAAGACTCATTGTTGAAGAAGAGCACTTCTTGAACTTTAAGAAAAGCTCGAATTTGGTTTTTCCATGGGAAGTGAGACCATACACAGTTACGAAAACAGAGCTACTTTGCCCCTAGTTACCAAATTGCTCAGAGGCATGGAGTTTTCTATGAGACAAGCGGTGAATTATGACCCTCACGAGATAATTTCCAAAAGAAGGAAAGCTCACAAATGCAGGCCTTTTGAACACACTAAATTACCTGGACTCAGAGAAGAAGCAAACTGGACTCATAGCTGCCAGGAATAACTTCTCCCCAAAGAGAACTGGCTAAAGTAGTTGCAATAGCCGGAGGAGTCTCATCACTGGTTAGCTATTCAGCGAGTTCAATAAAAAGAGGGGGTCTGGAGCCCATGGACACTGATGAAGTGGACACGCCCAGCATGCCCAAAAGGCAGAAAATAGAACGGGGGAAACAGTTGGTGCATGTTAAAAGGGGCCCTGCAAAGGGACGGGTGAAAAAGAAGAATTTAATGAAATAACAGCAACGAGAAGATCCCAAGATAGCCAAATTGTAAATACAAGAGCATGTATTTGATGGTTAGACTCCAAGCAAGCATCAATCCAAAGAGGACTGGATAGGATCTTATCGAGAGAGGGCTAATAAAACTTTCAAGGAAACAGCAGAACTATATAGCGAGGCAGTGTAGTTGCCTTAACCCAATTTGTTTCTGAAAACTGTAAGAGATCATGCCACTGACACCCTTAGCTTAGCCTTGGAAATGGGGAACAAGATGTTAGAGGTCAGTGTGAACCTCTCGAAGGGTCCCACTACTGACATAGTACACCTCAACAAAGAGACTGGGGATATATCGAATTCCATACTACTTAAGGCTAACATACAGATGTGTATAAATTCAGGCCAGCAATAGATTAATTTCACTCACAACAATTAACAATTGATCATGCAAAATTGCTCACAAAAGAGACTGAATATGGAGCTGTAACACAAAATTATATTAACTGAGTGTACAATAGCCAACCCTGTAATAACATAGGCTGCTGAATAAATAGAATACATCAAGAAATTGAATGCATGAGGAAGCATCCAAATCTAACATAAAGCAGGCTTACCAAAAATAAGCAAATCCCCCATAGGTGTAAAAAGATGGTCCCAAATCTGTCATGGAGCTCACCAATTGGAAAAAAGGAACATGCAAGCTAAAGAGTGGTGGAATGGCAGCTCATACATGCTTTTGCAGAGAGAAAAGAGAGGAGGATGTGTAGGACAAAAAACTAGTCAACCTCACCTAGTCTAGCTTTTCCTTTTGCCTTAAAACACTGAAAAAGCAGGCAATAAAGCAGAAAAAAGCAGAAGGGCACCTAGGAGGCCAGGAATAAAGTAGAATTGATTCCTTTAGCTCTCCCATGCACTACATGAGTCAAATATGGCAATTTTGACCTCTATGGATAGGAAAATAGCAACTTGCACAAGGTGGGACACATGAACTAGGCAAATAAGACAAAAATAATGAAATTAATGTCTAAGTGGGTAAACTATGGGTTGATTATTCTAAAACCCCCCCTTAAGCCTGACTTATGAGTAATATATCAGAATAAATATAGGTCCTAGCAACAAGGCTTAGTCACCCTTTACATACTGCAAGTCCATTTAAACAAGGAAAGAGGCAAAACCAACTTGGGAAAATCCTCCCTTAAACATGGACTGTAAAACAAAATTGTAGAATCTTGTCTCCACTCATGCTTTTACAGCATGATCAGAAATCCCCAGCAGTGATTTGATATTGCTGAAGGTCTTCTCACAAAATGCTTTGGTGAAGATATCAGCTACTTGTTCTGAAGATGAACAGAAGAGTAGGTGAATGGTGCCATCATGCACAAGCTCTCTGATGTAGTGCATGTGAATCTCAATGTGTATGGTTCTCTTCTTCTGAATTGGATCTTTACAGATTCGAATGGTACTCTGGTTATCACAGTAGATGGTAGTTGATTACTCAGGTTCGAAGCCACACTCTCCAAGTAAACCCTACAACCATAAACATTGAGTTGTTGCATTAACAACTCCTCTGTACTCTGCTTCTGTAGATGAGAGTGCAATGGCACTCTGTTTCTTGCTTGACCAGCTGATTGGCCCTTCTGCAAGCATGAACACATATCCTGAAGTGGACTTTCTGTCTGTGCTATCACCTGCCCAATCACTGTCAGTAAATCCAATCAAATCAAGATCAGATTTTGCTTTATAGAAGATCCCATGTGTCCTTGTTCCCTGAACAAAGTTAAGGATCCTTTTAGCTGCTTTCCAATGGATCTCATGAGGCTGATCCATGTATCTAGAAGCCACACTTACTACATCACAAATATCAGGTCTAGTATGTGTCAGATACAATAAACATCCAATCAATTGCCTATACAGTGTATTGTTTACCATCGGTGAAGAATCATCTTCTTCCAGCTTCACTCCTGAAAGGAAAGGAGTTTTGCTTGCTTTGCAATCTTGCATTCTGAATTTGATCAGAAAATCCAAGGCATACTTGGACTGGTGCACCTTCATTCCAGCTTTGGTTTGAGCAATCTAAAGCCCCAGAAATTGACTTAAGAGCCCCAAATCTGTCATGGAGAAGGCTTGGTTCATAGCACTCTTCAAAGAAGCAATCTCATCCCGTGAGCTTCCTGTAATGAGGAGGTCATCAACATATAACACAATGATCATTAATGAACCATTAACTAACTTCAAATAGACATTTGGATCTGATTTGCACCGAACAAAATTCAGTGATAGCAAGAAGCTATCGATCTTGGCATACCAAGCCCTGGGGGCTTGCTTTAGCCCATACAATGACTTTCTCAACCTGCACACAAGAGAAGGGTTAGTAGAAAAACCTTTATGCTGCTGCATATATATCTCTTCAGTGAGATATCCATTCAGGAAGGCACACTTTACATCCATATGATGTACCTCCCATTGCCTTGAGGCTGCAATGGCTAGAGCTAGCCTAATGGAATCCATCTTTGCCACTGGGGAAAAGGTCTCATTGTAATCGATGCCATGAACCTGTGAGTACCCTTTGGCTACCAATATAGCATTGTGCTTCAGTGGTGAACCATCAGCAGCAAATTTGGTCTTATAGACCCACTTACACTGGACTAACTTTCTTCCTGGAGGAAGATCCACTAGCTCCCATGTGTTTCTCTTCTGGAGTGAGATGAACTCTTCCTTCATGGAAGCTTGCCATATTGGATCTCCTAATGCTTATTCATATGTTTGAGGTTCATAATCCACCATCAAATAGCATTTTTCAGCAAACATAGGATCCTTCATGCACAGACCACTCTCAAATTGAGATCTAGTCCTCCTTGGGTCATTGGAATCCCCAGCTAGCTCTCCTGCTACATGTAGTGTCTTGGCTGCCCATTTTTGCCTTTTGGGGCTGTTTGGGTCTGCAATAAACTCATCTCCATCAGACAAATCAGAATCAGCATGTTCAACAAACTCTTTACTTACTTCTTGAGGTTCAGGTGGTGAAGAGGCTTCACCAACTTCCACTGCTGCAAGGGGTTCTTCTTCAAACTGAACACACCTTTCAATGAAGGCTTTGTTTGTGCTCAAATTTATGAACTTGTACCCTTTTTAATCTTCAGAGTATCCAACAAAAAGACACTCTTGGATTTGGGGCTGCAAAGCCTTCCTCTTCTCTGCTGGAATCCTAGCCCAAGCCTTTGAGCCAAAAATCCTGAAATGGGTCACATCTGGCTTGTGCCCACTCCATGCTTCAAAGGGAGTCATACCATCAAGATATTTGTGAGGCACCCTATTTTGGATATAGGCCGCACAGTTGATAGCTTTGGCCCAGTACTTTGGTGGCAAATTTTTGGCCTCCATTATGCATGTTGCCATCTCCTTCAGTGATCTGTTCTTCCTCTCAGCAACACCATTTTGCTGTGGTGTGTAGGGGATAGAATGTTGCATCTGAATACCTGAATCTGCACAATAGTTAATAAACTCAGACTTGACATACTCACCACCATTGTCAGATCTGAGGACCTTGAGTTTCCTCCCAGACTGGTTCTCAACCAAAGCCTTAAAGACTTTGAATAGGCCAAAAACTTCAGACTTGTGTTTCAAGAAGTAAGCCCAGCAATACCTGGAAAAGTCATCAATAAAGGTCAATGCATATTTGTCCTGACTCATGGACATATGAGGGAATGGGCCAGCAACATCACTGTGAATCAGCTCGAGGGTTGCAGAGGTTCTCTCATGACTAGCTCTCTCAAATTTGTGCTCTAAGTGTTTTCCTAGGATACAACCTTGGCAGACTCCTTTGGAAAATTTTATCTTGGGCAACCCTATGACCATTTCTTTCTCACTAAGATCAGACAGATACTTGTAATTTAGATGGCCAAATCTTTCATGCCATAGATTGCTAGCTTCATTAGCATGAATCAGAAGAGCAGAGGGGTTTGAGTAAGGCAGAAAGTGTGAGAACATGTATACCTTTTGAGCATGATTTGCAACTCCTTTTGCAATGACTCTACCACTTGATATTTTTCTGATCTTAACTTCATCAGGGGAGAATATGAATTTCTTAGGAGGCCCAGTGTGAGTCATCTGATACACTGATAGAAGGTTGGAGGTGAGGCCAGGCACATACAACACATTGTTGAACTGACCATGATCAAGATCAATCCTCCCTTTTCCCAAACTTTCAGTTAGAGAGTCATCTCCCAATACAATAGATGGTCCTTTCGACTTCTCCAGAGAGGAGAAGGCCTCCTTAGTCGAAACCATGTGTCTTGAAGCTCCAGAATCAATGATAAAACTGGGTGAGCTTGATGTGCCAGCAACCAATGCATGAACTCTCTCTCTGTCATCTGAACTTGATCCTCCTTCTCTCTTCTTTGATCTTTCTGGAAGGGAGATGCCATTCTTCTCCAGGAGTTGGGTCAGCATATCAATCTGCTTTTTCATACAAGAGCTTTCATTGTGATTTCCCTTATTACAGTATGTGCACTTGTTCATTTCACCTTTGTTTTTCTTCTTCTGGGTATTCTTCTTGGGACCTTGTTGATCCTCCGGAGACTGTTTCTTGTCTCTCTTTTGCTCAGGTGGATTTTTAGCTTTCTTTTTTATTTTTGAATCCACCTTCGAATATCTAGCAACTAGTGCTTGGTCTTTGGATGGTTTGATGGTGCCCATCATCACCAGCTTGTCCTGTTCTTGTGTGAGAGATTCCATGAAATCTGCAAGGCTAGGCATCTTCCAGGTTCGAGCTGTCAGTTTTGTGGCATAGAAGGTCGAAACAAAGACTGATTAGTCAGGTCCTAGCTTTGAGAGGATGGCCAATACGAGCTGATCATCTTTCTTTTCGATACCACACTGCTTCAGCTGCAAAACTAGTGCTTTGAACTTGGAGAAATATAGCTGCAGTGATTCAAAGTTACTAGGACTCAGTGAAATCAGCTCATTTTTGATCTGGTGTCCCCTCATCTCATCTGTCTTTCCAAAAAGATCATAAATTTTCTCCCATACTTGATCCGGTGAAGTTAATCCATCGAGATGGAAAAGGAGGTCTCGAGAAATACTGAGACATAGGAGGCCATAGGCCTCATCTCTCCGATTGTGCCATTTGATCTTCTCTGCAGCAGCATTGGGCTCTGCTTCTATAGCCATAGTCACCCTATAGAGGCATTTCTCTCTCAATAGGATTTCCATCTCTGCCTTCCATTCAAAATAGTTGAAGGGAGTCAAGATAGTTTTCTGTGAATCCATAGCTTTAGAAAATCTGTCATGGCTGTCAGTAGAAGGCTCCCAGTCTTTGATGTCAAACCTGCAAAACAATTTTTGAAGGAGAGTAACAACCTACAATGGCTCTGATACCATGTAGAAATTCAGGCCAGCAATAGATTAATTTCACTCACAACAATTAACAATTGATCATGCAAAATTGCTCACAAAAGAGACTGAATATGGAGCTATAACACAAAATTATATTAACTGAGTGTACAATATCCAAACCTATAATAACATAGGCTTCTGAATAAATAGAATACATCAAGAAATCGAATGCATGAGGAAGCATCCAAATCTAGCATAAAGCAGGCTTACCAAAAATAAGCAAATCCCCCATAGGTGTAAAAAGCTGATCCCAAATATGTCATGGAGCTCACAAATTGGAAAAAAGGCACATGCAAGCTAAAGAGTGGTGGAATGGAAGCTCATACATGCTTTTGCATGGAGAAAAGAGAGGAGGATGTGTAGGACAAAAAACTAGTCAACCTCACCTAGTCTAGCTTTTCCTTTTGCCTTAAAACACTAAAAAAGCACGCAATAAAGCAGAAAAAAGTAGAAGGGTGCTTAGGAGGCCAGGAATAAAGTAGAATTGATTCCTTTAGCTCTCCCATGCGCTACATGAGTCAAATATGGCAAGTTTGACCTCTATGGATAGGCAAATAGCAACTTGCACAAGGTGGGACACATGAACTAGGAAAATAAGACAAAAATAATGAAATTAATGTCTAAGTGGGTAAACTATGGGTTGATTATTCTAACAAGATGTTTAAGTTGGAGGAAAGTAAAGAAAAAATTTAAACCTTTTAAGGAAGGTGAGAGTGGAGAACAAAGCACTCAAAGCCCAAATCAACAGTTTACAGAGAGAAGCAAAGCAAATAGAAGGATAGAAACATTAAGGGATTTTGGCTCAGAAATTGCTCAATGATAAGGAGAAGGAGATTCAGACCCTAAAAAAGAAGTTAAAAATCCCTGCTACCCAGCTTTCCTAGGTGGAAGAATTGCTTGATTTTGAAAGAGAAAAAGAGACATTGAACGCTGAGCTTACTGACTGCAAATCCAAGCTACTAAAGCTCGAAGAAAAGGAAATGCAGTGGGAAATAGACATCCATCTTTTGAAGAAAAGCGATGCGGAATTAAAATCCACATTAGCAATGAAGGAAAAAGAGCTTCAAGGAAGAAGTGCAGAGAGTGCAATTCAATCCATGGGTGTAGCTGGAGAGATAGATACTGGTTCTCTCTCTAGAGCAATGTCCCAAATAGGCCTGAAAGATAAAGAGCTTATTAAACTAAAACAGTAGATCGAGGAACTAGAGAAAGAAAAGGTGAAAGAGAGACAAGGAAAAGAAAATATAGAAGAGAAATGCCAAGGACTGATTCAACAAAATGCCAAGTTAAGCCAACAGGTGGTCAGTAAACTTGCCTTGTGAGGCACTAGACATTTGATCTGGGATCAAATCATTATAGAAGCTGACAGGTTTTGGCCTTATTTATATTTCATTGAAGACCAGGAAAGCGCTATGGTAGAAGCCAAGAAAAAAGTCCTTACAGTATTAGGAGAAATACAGAAAAGGCTCTTGGCAACAGCAAAAAATGCCATTAATTTCCTAAGCTCTTTGTCTGACGATTCCGCCAACCGATACAGTATCCAAAACAGGGTTGTTGTTGTCTCCGGGGCTAGAAAGGTAGTTTCTAAGCACATAATGTTGGAGACTGTACGGGCCAAAATAGAAGTTATTGAGCACAAAGTCCTGGAGGTCATCAAACTATTCAAACCACTGGTAAGCAAAGGAGTCCCTTTTTTCTGGGAAGAAAAGGGTCCTTTATTGTCCCAGAAGGAGTATCGGGAGTACTTGGTGCACTACCGATTAGACAATAGCACGTTTGGGGATATGCAACAATCATTGTAAGGGAAGATCATTTTTTATAAATTGACCAGTAATTTTGAATTATTGTTTGATTTTAAAGCCACATGCACCAAGGTCCCTGAAAATTCATACCTGAAAAAGATGGAGCTCAAAGCACAAGCATTCGACATGGCAGTTGTGACTCTGCCTAGTTTTGACCTATGGAGAGTCAGTCAGCAGTATGGGTTGACCAAATTTAAAATGCATCCATAGAAGTGGCAATGATAATACACGGGAAGTTTTCTCTACATTGCATGCCCGTTCCAGCGGTCACCTCTCTCGGAACTTTGCACAGTTGTCACCCACCAAATGGAAGCATAGAAGACTCTCATGCATATTTCCTCCTGCAATCCACATTTCATTGTTTAGCCATTGTATGCAAATCATGGATGATATGACACCTAAGAGTTTGTTAGAAGATGTTCTTCGGTTGTAACAAATTTTTATTCCCGAATGTCAGTTTAGAAATGTCCAAAATGCTATAAATATACCTCCTGAAGAAGGAGAAAGTGTTAGATTTTTAGCATTAAGATAGCATTATTAGGATCCTTAACTAAGAGAATAACAAGCACAGCAATCAAACACAAGAAACAATGAACATAGTGTTTTTCCTCTGGGAAACCATAAATGGAGAAAACCCTGCAACTTCCTAAGAGATAGAATCGGCACCAAATAGCAAAGCCCCAAAAAAGTAAGATGAACTCCCAACAGCAGTAACCTATTTCTTCCTAGCCCAAGTGTCTTCTTCTTCCTCAGCTATGCACTACAACTAAGTGTGAGTGAGTGTGTGATAAATAGAGAGGATCACTCTCTATTTATACTAAATCTCGACTTGACTAAACCCTACTAGGGCCGACTTCAACCCTAGTGCCACGGAACTGTGGGGACTTTAACCCTTCAACAATAGGAGGGTTACCCACAATGACTTGACATGACTTGTTTACATTATAGATCCTCTCGATCGGAACACCGGGGCATGACATGACTCAATTACATTACAGACACATCCCAGGATAAAAACCGGGGTACAAGACATAAGATATATTAGTGAATACATTCCGAAGTTACAAATACATCAACACTCCCTCTTAACTGGGAAGGTATTATTTCGACACAATTTTCAGCACTAGTCTTCTTCTCTATATCGACTGGATCATCTCGTCATCTTCATCTTCAATATGTATTCATCTTCAAGTTGTCTTCATCTTCAAGTCATCATCGTCTTCAAGTCTTCTTTGTCTTCAAGTCTTCTTCATCTTCAAGTCACCTTCATCTTCAAGTCATATTCTTCTTCAAGTCTTCTTCATCACGGGATCTGGATCATCATGACTACTGGATCATCACTGCTAGATCATCATCACTGTATCATCATCAATTTTGGATGATCACTTGATCTAGATCATCATCAAGTCTGGATCATCATCACATCTGGATCATCATCAAGTCTAGATCATCATCACATCTGGATCATCATCAAGTCTGGATCATCATCATCGGTTCTGTCTCAGAATGGTGCTATCTCTCGATTCTTCTTGTCACAGGAAGTTCTACAGAGCCAACCCTTTTTCATACTAGTTGTATGCCTAGCCTCCATGTATGTCTTCTTCAGCACTTATATCTGACACTAAGTCAGAATGGCCCGCCTAGCTCTTACATCTGACCTCATCTTGTCAGAAAGGCACGCCTAGCACTCACATCTGACCTCATCTTGTCAGAAAGGACCAACACTCACATCTGACTATGTGTAAACACATCATGCCAGAATGGATCAGCACTTATATCTGACCATGTACGAACACACCACGTCGGAAGGGCTCTACACTTACATCCGACCATGTTCAAAAACACCCCATTGGAAAGGCTCGGCACTTATATTTGACCATGTTCAAAAACACTGCATCGAAAGGGATCTGCACTTACATTCGACCATGCTCAAAAACACCGCATCAAAATGGATCTTAGTCCCAGACTAAGAATTCTTGGTAACTAACCAGGTGCCTCCATTCTCTTAGAGAATGGCATCAACCCTTATATCTGATCAAGTGGGAACACATCCATCAATCACATCAAAATGGCCATGCGCTCACATCTAATCATGTACGACTACATCCTATAGTCATATCAGAATGGCCCTCGGTCCCAGAATGAGTATTCCTGGTAACTAACCAGGTGCCTCCATTCTCCCAAAGAATGGCAACTTAGCACCAAGCTGAGTATTCCTGGTAACTGACCAGGTGCCTCGATTCCAAGAATGGCATTTAACACTTATATCTAATCATGTAGGAACCAATCCTACAATCACATCAGAATGGGTCACCACTCACATCTAACATGGAAGGAACTAATCCTCTCACCATGACAGAATGGCTCAGCCCTTACATCTGACCATGGAAGGAACCTAATCCTCTCACCATGTCAGAATGGCTCTAGGTCTCATCATTTCCCTTTGGAGGGAACCTCGGTCTGGAGAAAACCAAGCTTCTCCTTAAAGTACTCAAACTTCGCTCTAGCTAATGGATTTTCCAATACATCAACTATTTGTTCATATGTTGCAACATACTAGAGTTTCACTGCTCCTCTCTACACCATATCCCTAATATAGTGATACTTGATCTCAATATGCTTCGACTTGTCATGGAACACTAGGTTCTCTAACAACTTCACACAACTCTAGTTGTCGCAATATATACAAGTAGCATCCATCTGGAGATCAATTAAATCAGGCAGTAGCTTCCTCAGCCATACTGCCTCACAACTAGCTGAACAAGCTGCAACATACTCTACTTCAGCTATACTCAGTGCCACACAAGATTTCTTCCTACTAGACCAAGAGATCACATCTGATCCCATACTGAAGAAACATCTTGAAGTTCTCTTCCTATCAATGGCACTGCCTGCCCAATCTGAATCAACGTAACCCTCTAGGTTAATCTTCTGATTTTCCTCATACTTGAGCCTATAGTCAATTGTACCCTTTAAGTACCTCAGAATATGCTTTGCAGCAATCAAGTGAACATGTCTCAGATCTATCAGGAACTGGCTCAAGGTGTTCACAGCAAAGAAAATATCTGCTCTCATGTTCACCAGGTACATCAAGGACCCAATCATCTGATGATACATCATAGCATCAACTGCTTCTAATGAAGCATCACTCAATAGCTTTAGGTTCGATTCCATAGGTGTGGTTATGGCCTTGCAGTTCATCATCCTGAATCTCTTCAGAATCTCTACTGCATACTTCCCTTGTCCAAGGAATATTCTATCTGCATTCTGCCACACCTCAATGCCTAAGAAATAGTGCATCATACCCAAGTCAAGTTCATTTCAAACTCAGCAGCAAGTTTCCTCTTCATATTAGCAATCCACCCATCCATACCTGTTACAAACATATCATCCACATACAATAGGAGTATCACTGGATTGCCATCTTCAACCTTGTAGTAAAGGTTGGAGTCTTCTTTACTCTTGATAAATCCCAAACTGAATAGGAAACCATCAATTCTACCATACCATGTCCCGGGTGCCTGTTTCAAACCATACAGGTCTTTCTTCAATATACATACATGAGACTCCCTATCATGTGTCTCAAAACCGAGTGGTTGTTCCACATACACTTCCTCTTCTACTACACCATTCAAGAAAGCAGTCTTGACATCCATCTGGTGTATCTTCCATTTCATCACTACAGCCAGAGCAAGTACCGATCTAATGGAAGTGTATCTAGCTACAGGTGCAACGATTTCTTCATAATCTATTCCTTATTTCTGGGAGAAACCACGAGCCACAAATCTTGCTTTATATTTCTCGATGATGCCATCTATAGCATGCTTGATCTAGTATATCCATTTGGAAGTTAAATGGGACTTCCCTTCTAGTCTTGGGAAAACATCCAAAACATCATTCTTCATGATTGATTGATACTCTTCTATCATAGCATCCTTCCATTCTTTCCGTTCTGTTGCTTCTTCATAGTTGGAAGGTTCTTTATCAATAATGTCACATAGCAAGGCTACATAACTGGACCAGGACCTAGTTCTTTTTCTTCCTCTAGGTGTTTCTTTTGAAGCTCCATACCTTTATGCACCTTGGATAATTTCACGTACCCAAGTAGGTTTCCTCTTATGAGGATTCTTCTCTTGAGTTCGATCTGCAGGTTCTTGAGGTTCTTCAAATTATCGATCTTCTTCTTGAATTTCTTCATTCATGGTTGTGTCATGAATTCCGGGTTCTCTTGTTTCTTCAGGTTCTTCAGCCGGTCTCTTACTAGATTTTATGTAGGTAGAATCTTCATCAAATGTTGCATCTTTGCTGATGTCGATCTTCTTGAATCCTGGGAAGTATATTCTGTAAGCCTTCAAGCTTGCAGAGTATCCCACAAATATGCCCTTCTTTCCTGAAGGATCTAACTTCGTTCTCCTTTCTTTTGGAATGTGTATGTATACAAGATAGTCGAATATTCTGAGATGGTTTACTTCTAGTTTATTGTCGAAGAAGGCTTCTCCAGGAGTCTTGTTCTTGAGTACTCTGTGTGGAGTATGGTTCTGTACATACACCACTATTCTGGTAGCTTATGCCCAAATATGCATAGGAAGATCTTGATCATGAAGCATTTCTCTTGCAGCTTCCATGATAGTTCTATTCTTACTTTCTGCAATCCCATTATGTTGTGGATTATATGGAGTGGACAACTCCCTCTTAATCCCTAAGTCTTTGCACAACTCTTTGAATTCATTTGATGTGAATTATCTGATCGAAAATTCTTGATCTTATTTTCAATGTGGTTCTCGATCAAGGCTTTGAATTCCTTGAACTTGTTGAATACTTCATCTTTGTTCTTGATGAAGTAAATCCATGTCTTCCTAGAAAAATCATCAATGAAAGAAACATAGTATACATACCCGCTTAGTAAGTTGGATGACATTGGACCACATACATCGGAGTGGATGATTTCCAAGATTCCTTTTTCCTTGCTTTCGCCACTTGGAAATGTCTTCTTTGTGTTCTTCCCTTTCGCACATCCTTTCCATACACCTTCATGTTTTGTTTTCATTTCAGGGAGACCTTCAACAGCTTTGCTTGCAAGAGGTAGTGCTCTGTAATGCATATGTGTAAGCCTTCTATGCCAAAGCTCATTTGGTTCTACCATGTCATGGACCAAAGCTTGTTTTGGATGGCCCTTCAATTTGTATAAGGCTCCTTCTTGTTCCCCAATCACTATTGTATCATCAATAGTCTTTCCTTTTGGCCACATGATGACTTGACCATCTATAAATGCAACCCTCATTCCTTTTCCATCTAATGCAGATATGGAGAGTAGATTCTTCTTTAGTCCTGGTACAAATAATACTTCCTTCATTGTCATAGAATTTTTGGATTCTAGCTTATAGGAGGATTCCCCGCTACCTTTTATTGGATATTGGTAGTCATCTCCAAGTTTCACTTTGTGAGGTGATTCATGTTCATATAATTTCACAAAGGATTCCTTGAATCCTATCATGTGCTTGGAAGCACCACTATCTATAAGCCAATCATTGTGGCCATGTGTGATAGTTCCTGTGAGAGTGGAGATCAGAAAATATTCTTCATCACTTGAAGAATCATCACTGGCTTGTCTATTTCTCTTTGTGGAAGGTTCATTATCCTCTGCAGCATGAGCATGATTTCTTCTCTTGTTTCCCTTCTTCTTGTGAGAGCTACTTAGGACAATATCTAGCGAAGTGTCCTCTTTCATCACATGTATAGAAAATGTACTTAGACATATCTCTAGGATTTCTGGAGTTATTCCTTTGATGAGAATACTTACTTCTGTGGTGTCTAGATCTGGATTTCTTGGATTGTACTGTGAGAGCTTTATCTTCACTTCCCATCTTCTCTTCTCGAGCTGCTATCCTAGATTCTTCTTGAGAGCATTCTTCCCATAGTCTGCTGAACTTGACTAACTTCTTTCTGGCACATATCCCTTGAATGAAAGAATCCCATGTCCTAGGGAGACCATTCAAGGTGGTCATCACAATCTCTGCATTTTCCACTTCTTCATCTATTGATTCTAGTTGTTCCTTGATCTAAGAAACCCTTGTAAAGTAATACTGGATGGTCTCTACATTATGGATCTTTACATTCTTCAGTTCGTTCCTCAAGGTCATCTTCCAGTTTATGTTCTTCCCTTTAAACAATTTGGTTAGGGCATCAAAAATAGCTTTAGGTGTCTTTAGGGAGGACCGTCTATGGTATGAGGTGATCCTTGATTGAATCAGCAATAATCCTCTTTGACATAACCAACTTCTTCTTATGTAAGGCCTTAGCCTCATCTCCCTCTGGAACTGGAACCTCCTCACTGATATAGGAGTCCAACTCATTTTCTTCCAGGACTAGGTAGATCCTATACTTCCAGGATCGGAAGTTATCATCTCCCTCAAGCTCTTCATCAATCTTGGTATGATGAGACATCTTAACAGAGAACCTCAAATGGAAACACAAAATATTTAGATCTTACCAGGTCAAGATGTCGGATCTAGATTTGAAGCTGAAATTCTACAGTGCTAGTTCAGGAGCAGATTAGGGTTTTTTATTTTCCAGAGTTTTGTCCAACCAAATGATTTGATCTTGATCCCTAACTTTTATTTTGAGGAGGAGATCAATCCAGGCCTGGGTTCACTGAAAAATTCCACTTCTATGGAAATCCCTAATTTTCGACAGCAGTGTCGAGTCCAAAACTGAAAAACCTCAGAATTGGATTCTGCTTTGACAGAAAGATGCACACTAAGGAGGAGAGTTAATCCAACCTTATTTTCTTGAAAATCTGTGGAGGAAGATCCACAAAGTAGGAAGCCCTAGTTCTCGCAGTTGCACAGTATCTTCTTCTCAGGTTAGCTCTGATACCATGTTAGATTTTTAACATTATGCTAGCATTATTAGGATCTTTAACTGAGAGAATAACAAGCACAGCAATCAAACACAAGAAACAATGAACACAGTGTTTTTCCTCGGGAAAACCATAAATGGAGAAAACCCCGCAACTTCCTCAGAGATAAAATCAGCACCAAATAGCAAATCCCCAAAATAGTAAGATGAACTCCTGACAGCAGTAACCTCTTTCTTCCTATCCCAGTGTCTTCTTCTTCCTCATCTATGCGCTACAACTGAGTGTGAGTGAGTGTGTGATAAATAGAGATGCTCACTCTCTATTTATACTAATTCCCGACTTGACCAAACCCTACTAGGTCCGACTTCACTAGGTGAGTATAACAACCTTAGTGCCCCGGAACTACAAGGACTTTAACCCTTGAACAATAGAAGGGTTACCCACAATGACTTGACATGACTTGTTTACATTATAGATCCTCCCGGTCGGAACATCAGGGCATGACATGACTCAATTACATTACAGACACATCCCGGGATAAACATCGGGGTACAAGACATAAGATATATTAGTGAATACATTCTGAAGTGACAAATACATCAATAGAAAGGGTTGAAAACCGATGTAATTTTGTTGTGTATGTTTTCAAGAGTATTTTAATAAAGTTGCAGAGCCGAGGTCAGTGTTTTACACAAGGATTCATGTGTTGTTTATATTACAGTCTGTTGCTTCCTTTCTCATGTGAATGTTTTTCCAGTTTATCTCTTCCATTGTGTTTTATTTCATGTCTGAAATAAGTGTATAACAGTTTGGAATTCATACATGCTATGCTCCGTCTGTTGTTTCAAATATTCACCAAAGCTTTCTTCTAAAGTTAATACAGAATTCATTTTTCAGTGCTCTGTGTTGATGGTCTATTCATGTTCTTCTTTTCTACCAGACAATTATAATTTGACTGTGATTGAATGGATATCTTACCTCTATGCTGAAAGTCCCTGCATAATTTTGGTTTATTTCTGTTACACATCTTGACTCCATCGCCCAATGGTTCTATGTCTTGTTTCAACCAATTTTACAAACAATTTATAGTTTCGCTTCCATATATCTTGCATTGTTAATATTTGGTGAGAGATCCCTCTTGGAAGAGTAGAAGGCCAATTCTCTCTTCAAAAGTGATTCTGCTGTTACCTGGGAGGAAGCCTTTCGCCACCTTGTGCTCAATTCCAGTGCTAACAATCATCATCATCATTATCACCAACATTGTTCGTCATCATCATCATCATCATTGTTATCATCACCATCATTGTTCACCATCATTATCCTCATCCTCATCATCATCGTCATCGTCGTCATCATCATCATCGTCATCATCATCATCATAGTCATCATCCTCATCATCATCATTGTCATCATCCTCCTCATCATCATCATCATTGTTCCTCATCATCGTCATTATCATCATCATCGTCATCGTCCTCATCATCATCATCATCATCATCATCACCACCATCATTGTTCATCATCATTGTCATCGTCATCATCATCCTCATCCTAATCCTTACCATCATATTCATCATCGTCATTGAAATCATCCTGATCATCATCATCATCATCGTCAGCATCGCCATCATCATCATTGTTCATCATCATCACCGTCAGTGTTCATCCTCATAGTCATTTTCATAGCCATCATCATCCTCGTCATCATCATCATCTTCGTCATCAACATCATCATCCTCATCATCGCAATCATCATCATAATCACTATCATCATAGTAATAGTCATCGTGATCATCATCGTCGTCATCGTCGTCGTCATCACCATCATTGTTCATCATCATATTCATTATAATCCTCCTCATCATCATCATCATCGTCATCAACATCATCATCCTCATCATCCTCATCCTCTTCATCATTATAGTCATCATCATCATCATCATCATCATCACCAACAATGGTCATCACCATCATCATCCTCGTCATCATCATCCTCATCCTCATCCTCATCATCATTGTCATCATCATCATCATCATCATCATCGTCATCATCATCATCATCATCATCGTCATCATTCTCATCATCATCATAGTCATCATCCTTATCATCATCATTTTCATCATCCTCATCATCATCATCATCATTCCATTGCAAATGCTTGGAAATAAAATCAAAGCAAATTTTCAACTAAACCTATCATCATCATCATCATTGTTCCTCATCGTTGTCGTCATCATCATCATCCTCGTCCTCATCCTCATCATCATCATCACCATCATTGTTCATCGTCATCATCCTCATCCTAATCCTCATCATCATAGTCATCATCCTCATCATAGTCATTGAAATCATCCTTATCATCATCATCACAATAATCATTATCATCATCATCATCATTGTTCCTCATCATCATCAACATCATCATCATCATCATTTTTCATCATCACCATCATCATCACCATCATTGTTCATCCTCATAGTCATCTTCATATTCATCATCATCCTTGTCATCGTCATCATATTCGTCATCAACATCATCATCCTCATCATCGCAATCATCATCATCATCATCATAATCACTATCATCATAGTAATAGTCATCGTGATCATAATCCTTACCATCATCATCATCATCACCATCATTGTTCATCATCATAGTCATTATAATCCTCCTCATCATCATCGTCGTTGTCATCAACATCATCATCATCCTCATCATCCTCATCATTCTCATCCTATTCATCATCATCATCATCATTGTCATAGTCATCATCCTCATCATCCTCATTGTTAGCATCATCCTCATCATCATCATAGTCATCATCCTCCTCATCATCATCAGAGTCATCATCCTCATCATCATCATTGTCATCATCCTCGTCATAATCATCATAGTCATCATCCTCATTTGATCATCATTGTCATCACCCTCCTCATCATCATCATCATTCCATTGCAAATGCTTGAAAATAAAATCAAAACAAAGTGTTTACATAGCAAATGTGCACACGCGACTCTAACATGTGTGCACAAAGTAGCACGAACGTGCTTTTAGTGCGTGCGCTTCCAGACAACGAGATCGCGCTTCTAGTGTGTGCGTGTTATGTTTTAAATCACACATGCGTGATTTAAATTTAGAATTTTGGCGGCACCTTTTTTCCAACCAACGTGGTGGATGACTTGGCTGCATTGGTTTTAGGTTCGGGTTGCCCAACCAAGTGGTTTGGACTGTCTTATGACATAAAAACTTGTTTTGTACCACTTTTTCTATTTCATGCATGATTTTCCACATGCCACGCTTGTCCACTGTTAATGAAAATTCACACACTTGTGTAGCTCTATCTATAGATTCTGAATTTGTAATTTTTATTTAAATCTATTATCTTTTTCTATTTTTTATTTAATTTTAAATGGACTAACGTCAATCTAACACAAAAGGTAGGCTATTTGCTATGGCTATAACTTTTGATTTCCTCACCTATTTAAAAAACGGAAAATAACCCGCACAAGAAGACACAAAGACCTACATCCTAAAAAAAAATATCGTTCATTGACTATGTTAAGACCAAGATGTGGTGGACCAACGCTCGACCTTGTCATTTTAGAGCGTCACTGACTTCCTTAATTTGAAAAATAAAAAATATAACATAAATAAATATGGAAAAATATCGCTGCACTAGACACACATGTTATCTACAACTCTATATAATTTTTTTCACAAAATTCCACCATTTGCATACCAAACAAGTGGACCATCACAAACATATTCATTATTTTTTGGGAAAAATATAACATACCAACCTTAGAAGAACCTCGTTTTTTGGAATTTATGCTTAGTTTCCATAAATGAAAGTTATATATTCTAGAAGGTAATTCGATTGTCCACGTTTCATATCTTTACACCATATTCCAAAAAGTTGTGTAGGTACCTCTAATATTGCTTTTTGACATTCAGATTTATGTTTTTCCAGAAGTCCGTTGCAATGAACACGTCATAAGTGACCAGCATTAGTTTGCACCAGCCCTATTATTTTATTAATTTTTTTTAGGAGGCCCATTTTGAGTTGAAATTTCCTCTAATGCTTGTGTTGACTCATGGCTAATACTAGTAGTGAACATTGGGTTGTAGTGAACAGGGTCTTAAGGTATTTGTTAGGTAGTTTGGGAATTACATTTGTTATCGTAGTAATCTTGCAACGCACCCGCATTCAATGGATATACAAGGTTATGTGGAGTTGGATTGAGAAAGGATGTAGATAGAAAGAGATCTAATATTGTACGCATCTTTCTATTATTTGGTGGAGTAGTGAGTTGTATGAGTAAGCATTAAGTTGTGGTTTCTTTGTCCACTACAAAGAAGGACTATGTGGAAAATACTAATATATATAAGGAAGCCATTTGAATTGTCAAATTGTTTTCAAACGTGGCGCTAATTCAAAGAGCTATTACAATTCAGTGTGATGTAACAATGTCATTTATCTTGCTAAGAACTTGACCTTTCATTTGAAGATGAAGCATACTAATATCTAGTACCATGCCATTCAGGACATGGTAGAGGATGGATATGTGATATTGGAGAAATTTGGCACATTACATAATGTTTCATATGCATTGACAAAATTGGTGAGCACAAGTGTATTCCTATAGTGTTGTGACTCTCTGGGCATATGGCCCTAGCAATTGTCTCATGTCTTATGCATTCTCTCTTGTATTCTTGCAAGGTATATTCCAACTGGGATAATATTGAGATAGGTGTGTCATGCATCTTGCATTCATATATCATAGATTGTAATGATTGATGAACAATGATTTAGAATAAATACATAACACTAGCAAGTAATAAATGTTGAGCATTGACACTTACTAATTAATCATAAATAGTTGTAATCATGTATAATTGGAACACCATAAATTATATGGTTTTGTTATGTCTATTCATTGATTTCCATGCTTACAGGAAAAGAGGTGTCAGTTTTTAACTTATTATTACACTACTAAAATTTATTCAGTATCTTTATGTTGTTGAATGGTCAAGTTGAGAGCATAAGACAATGTGATGCATTATAAACAATTTTTAATTGTTGAATAATACATTAAACATGCTTTGGACTGAGGTTTGTTTTTTTTTAAATAAGAAATTAGTTAGTCTAAATAATAATTTGTTTGATGGATTTCATAATTTCCATGTAGAAACCTATTGGGTTGTTCTTTTTCTACCCCACATTCATGACTTTGGCTTGTTCTTTTTATACCCCCACATTCATGAATTTGACTATATTGATTTCACGACTTCGACTTTGACTTCGAGTATTGGCATCGTAGTGTTTAGTAATAAGGATGGAATTTGACGGGTAAATGCCCGTCATGGGTCAATTTACCCATCAAATACAGCTAAGATTTTACCGAGACCGTCAAAATATGGGTCTGCAAACATTTTCCATGCATATCTCTCCTTTTCAGTACAAGATGAGCCTACACAAATTTTCCATGCATATCTCTATTTTTTGATACAAGATGAGGCCACACAAATTTGCCATGGAGATCTTTGTTTTCCTCGTTGCCTTGTTTATTTACCCATTGTCTGCTATTCCCAATTCGCCACTCTTTGTAGGAGATACAAGAGTGTTGATTTCAATTAAAACAACAATGGTTGATCCTCATGGTATGTTGGATAGCTAGACAACCTTCAACAACACCACCCATTGCTCATGGACTGGTGTCCATTGTGACCATGGCAGCCAAGTAGTATCTCTAAATCTATATAGCATGAGTCTTTTAGGCCCCTTTTCCATTTTTTTAACGTCTCCCATAACTTTCTCCATGGAAACCTTCCCTTAGACATATCAAAATTGAAGAAGCTTGAGGTCCTTGACGTCTCTCACAACGCTTTCGATGAGTCTCACAAGGGTTTGTCAAGGAAACTGGATTTGAGCGATCTTGAGAAACTCTGGTTCCTCAACGTCTCCTATAATGACTTCAATGCAAGCCTTCCCTATGACATATCAAAACTGAAGAATCTAGAGGTCCTTGAAGTCTCTTACAATGATTTGTCAGGGACACTGCCCTTGGATTTGGGCTATCTCGTGAAGCTCCAGAATCTTGACCTGGTATTTAATGATTTCTTGGGCAACATTCCCGGTGAGTATGGGAAACTCAAAAAATTAGAATATCTCTCATTGTCTCTAAATATTTTGAACGAAAGAATACCAGGAGAGCTTGGCAATTTAGGGAACCTAAAGATGCTTTATCTGCGAAATTTGTATTATTATGAATCCATCAATACATTTGATGGAGGGATTCCTCGGGAGATAGGAAATTTGAGCAAGCTTGTTCATCTCGATATGAAATTTTGTGGTCTTAGTGGTGAAATTCCTTTTGAGCTTGCGGGTCTGAAAAATCTAGAGACAATGTATTTATAAGGCAATGGAATCACTGGTTGAATATCCATGGAACTCTCTGTGCTAAAAAAGTTGCAAGAGTTGAATCTTTACCATAACATACTACACAATTGGATTCCATCTTTCATTAGGGACTTGCCCGATTTGAAGGTTTTGGGGCTTTCGTATAACAATTTCACAGGTCTCCTACCTCAGCACTTGGACGCAAGTGGAAAGCTAGTGCAAATATATGTTTCTTCCAAAAGATTGACTAGTTCCATCCCTCTAAATTTGTGCAGGGGTGAGCGGCTCAAATATTTACATATAGGAAATAATTCATTTGTCAGCATGATTCCAGACTTTCTGGCCACATGCAATTATTTGGTTGAAGTCTCAATGTGGGGAAATCATTTAAATGGGTTGATTCCTATAGACATGCTATACTTACCCAAGTTGACTGCGATCAAACTAGAGAGCAATAATCTCACCGAAACCATACCAGAAAAAATTAATAATGTATCCTCCTTGTTCTTCTTGTTATCAATGATGTATATTTTCAATAATCGTTTGAATGGCTCCCTTCCTTCATCCATAGGTAAATTGCGTTCTTTGTAGTTGCTTGATGTAAGTGGAAATCAATTATCAGGTAAGATTCCTGTGGAGATTAGAAACTGTAATAATTTAACATCCATTGATCTTAGCCAGAATGAGTTCATACGTCCCATCCCTGTGGAGATCTCCAATGTGAGTAGGCTCTCCTATCTAAACATATCTAGAAATCAATGTTCATGTAGAATTCCCGTGGATATTAGCCAACTGGGATGACTTGAGGAAATCGATTTCAGGGGGAACAAGTTTTTTGGTTTGATTCCTAAGGGGATTAGCAACTGAAAATCCTTAGATTTTTCAAGAGTATGAATCGGGGAAATCAATTCCCAATGAAAATATCATTGCAAAACTGGAAGGGGTTCTTGGTGTGAAACTACATGGAAGCACCAGAAAGAAATAAATGGAAGTACAAAATAGCAATAACTTATCATAGATTTTTGCATGATTTTGCTTTTCACCAATTACCTATATATTTGTGAAGTTATGGAATTCTTTGTACAAAGTTACGCATGGAGTCTATATTTTGGTAACACTACCGCTAGCTTTCCTTCTCCTTGCTCCCAAGATCCTTGAGCATTGAGGTTTAAAGCACTTAGATTTAAGATAAGACGATATGATTCCTACAACATTTGGATTGCATTTGTTGCTTGTTGATCTTGTGCTCAAATAAATAGTAGTTTTCATTCACACAAGTGGAACTCTTAATTGAGTTACTTATGTAGTCTTTGAACTTGTCTAGAAAGGTTTTTTTGTGTCATCTAAGTATGGTGTTTGTTTTTAATGGCGTTGCTATTTTCATTATCTTTTTCTGTTGATGGGGCAATGTCCAACAGGGCTTGTTATGTGTTATCTTGAATCAGAGTTTGATGGTTACATAATTGTGATAATAGGATGGGGTATGTTGGCTTGTATTAGGTTCAAAGTATGTGACATAGATCTGTAGATGAATGTGTGCTTCTCTAATTAGTGGTATATATATTCAGGTTGGTTATTTTGGTGAAAAATACTTGAATTATATTAGTCTTTGCTGGCTAAAATGGGGAAGAGAAAATAAGAACTTGCTTTGCTTCATGTAAGGGATAACAAGTGTATTTTTTTCCACATATAACTGATGGATATGCTCTTTAAAATTTTAATGCATTCGACTTGAAATCATTTTCTTTTAGTTTTCTCAATATTATTGAGTAATTATATTGAAATGTCTGATGGAAAATCATCTTTAATGGATCATCATTTACCAAGAATAGTAAAGTCATACAAATCTTTGTTTCCAAAATGAATAGATAACACCCATGTGGAGAATTAAGATCGATCTTAGTGAATATAATGAAGACGATGATGTCCCAGGTGCTATTCATACAAATAGGTTGCAAATCCTTGATACCGAAGTTCACTCCTAGAACACATTTTGAATAAGTAGGATTTCTAAATAAGTAGCTTGCATTTGCCAAATTAAATTTAATTTCTGACTCTAAAGAATTTATGTTATTTAGTTCCTTGTACTTTTATGTATATGCATACGTTTATTCCAATTCAATTATAGCAGTTTGTTTTTTATTCATTTTTATTCAGTAACATGCCTATATTGAGCTTGTATCTGCATATATGTCTCTGCTATTGGGTTTATGTTAACTCATTTTTCCATTATGAGAGTAATTACTCGTTTTTTTTTGTAAAATCAAACTATTTAATTCCAAGAACATACTATGTTAAAGCATTTTGTATTGCATTTCATCTTTTGACTTTTTATTGCAATTCTAATAGGATTTTTTTCTCAGCAGGTATCAAAGAACAACTAAATTTTCTTCAAGTTAAGGTGTTAATCTTATTAAAGACCATGAATGTTATATTCATATTTGAAATGTCTTTTGTCAAATGTGTTTGATCTTATCATTATGTGTTTCTTGTGCAATTGCTCCAATCAACTATGCACATCTATCTGCATGTCAGATGCATAAATTTCTCAAAGCACATGATTCAGAAACAAGTTTACAATATGGAAAAGGGACTCAGGCCAATGCCATTTCGAAGGATAAGGATACAATGTTCATGTACCTGAAATCCCTATGCTGGCCTGAAATGTTTGCAACTCCATCTTTTCTACTGAATCCTACACGGGATTATTATAGTTCATTTTATACTTTCATTCATATCAAACATGTTTTTTCTTTTTATGATCATGCTTATTTCTCTTTTTCCATATGTTGATATTCTTGACGTTCATTTGCACCTTTTAGTGTAAATGCTAGTCTATTGAGAATCCAAATTTTGTTTTCCTGACCATGTTTAAGGGAGTATTTTCCCACTGGATTTTTGCCTCTTTCCTTGGTTGTATGGACACGCAGTATGTAAAGGGTGACTAAGTCTTGTTTCTAGGCCCTATAGTTTTCTAATATTTACTCATAAATTCAGGCTTAAGGGGGCATGTTAGAATAATCAACCCATAGTTACCTACCTTAGACATTAATTAAATCATTTTTGTCTTATTACTTAGTCTCCTAGATTCCACTCTATGCTAGTTGCCTTCTACATGTCTTAGAAGTCAACACTTGCTAAAAATGAGTGATGGAGCGCTTGGGAAACCCCCTAGAAACCATATTTAGCATGTCTGCTTTATTCCAGATCCTCCAAAGTGCATATCTGCTTTTTCTGAAAAGCTGCCTATTTTATTGAGAATTAAGGCAAAAGGAAAAGATAGACTAGGTGTAGTTGACTTGTTTTTTTCCCACATCATCCTCCCTCATTTTCTCCTAATAAAAGCATGTATGAGTTTTCTTTCCATCCCTCATTAGATTTCCTACTTGACTTAGCCAATTTGTGAGCATCTTGGTGGATTTGGAAACTGCTTTATGCACCTATGGGGGAATTGACTAGATTTAGTAAACCTTCTTTTTTACCTTTTCTAATGGCATCCTTATGCATTTGAATCTCTCATGTAATTATATATTGCAGCAGCCTATTACTTCACAATTTTGTCTATTGTACACTTATTCAATACAGATTAGTGTTATGCTCCAATTTCAGTCTCCTTTGATGTTAAGTTTGCATGTTTGATTAGCAATTTTGTGAGTGTAATTGTTCTATATCTTGGGTTCAATTTCCACACCAAACACATGGAGGAGGAACATGATAGGAATTCATAAATTCTTGCTTGTTTGGGTGCATTGAGATGCCTTAGTTCAATTTTTAGAGGGGGGAGCACATAAGACGGTCATTGGGTGAGGAACTAGATAGCATAACCAATACAATTTCCAATTCCTAGGGATCACTATTGTTACCACCTAAGTTGTATTTAGTTGTTTTTTATCAAGCCTGTTGAACCGGACAAAGATGATTTGTTCAGACTGCAGAAGACCTTCGGAAGTGCTTGTTGTACTATATCACATGTTCATACCCCATAGGGGAGTTGTAATAAAATGTTCTAGCATGATAGTGTCTATAAAAGACTCGATCTCTTAGACTTTATTTTTCAATCCAATCAGCCTAGGGTGTTTTTTCCCTTGGTTATTATTGGTTGTTGAATAAATGACTGATAATTTTTGAGTTTTTCACTCAATACCTCCAAAGTTGGGGTGGTCAGCTTGGCATTTAGGCCTATTGAGGTTACTAGAGTCTATGTGTCAATGTATAAACATGCTAGGAATCATGGTTGAGTCATATGAACATGTCTAAGTCCCCCTAGGTTTTTATTTTTTTTATTTTTTAAGTTTTCTTTAATTTTAATTTTTCCACAAAACTTAGGCTTTTTTTTAACAATCTAATAGGAAAATTTGGTTTTGTAATAAAATTGGGCTCAATAATCAGTTTTAGTCATGGGGGTGCTCATTTTCAAGCTTAGAGCACCATGTAAACCCATATACCCACTTTTTCTAAGTTTTGAGTGATTTGTCCATCACTCAGGTCAAAAATCCCTAAAAATCAAATCTTGATTATTTAATTGATAAATTAATTAAATAATGGAGAAAATTCAAAATCTTAAATCATTGGGATTTGCTCTGATTTGATTGAAATCAATTTCATCGGCTTGGGATTGACTAGATCTAAAAATTCCTTGACTAAAGGAGGTGATCTGGGATGAACTGGAGTGCATTATTGCATGCAATCTTGGGAATTGCACCCTCCCTCTCTCACCCACATGTGTGGGCTCATCTGGATGAGTTTTGGTGGATGCTTCAGTTAATAGGTTGAGGTGTCAGTCAGATCAGCTCTCCGATTGATAGTTGCAGTCAGTGAGACTCAAATTAGGCTTAGTTAGACTCAGATTGAGCTCAGATTCACTCCACATACAGCTGCAGTCTCTCTCTCCTGGTAAATTGCTCCCCCACTGGGCTAGATTTCATGTTTTTGCTATAAATAAAGCAGCCATTTCCTCTTTCAAGCTAGTTAGAAATGGGATTGAGGTGTTGTTGCTATTGTACTATTGTTATTGTTCATTTGAAATAAAGGGAAGATTTGGAGGTAAGATGGTGTCATGTTATTGTATGTGTGGATGAGCATTGCCATGTTTTACTGAGGTAACCTGTATCTATGTTCATAATTTGTTGATTGTTTGTTAATAAGTTTATTGGACATCTCTTTCCTTTTTATGCATGTTTAGAGATCTAGATTCAACACGTTTTATAAGTTTATATGCATGCTATTCTGAAATCTTTATTTATGTATTAATCGGATCTCACAAGCATTTTGGCAAGTATTTGGATCAAGTTGCAAGTTCCTAGCTTGGAGAGGGTGCTGATCTAGTTTTATTCCTCGCTTTCTCCAAAACTTTCTCAAAGGCATAGTCCCTCGACATTCCACCGGAAAGCTCCACGGTTGATCTTCAAGGCTTCCAGCACTCTTTCTCTCTCTTCCTCTTCCAAAAAATCAAATTTTACTTGGTTACATTGTTTACAAGATTTGTCATTAGTCATATCTATCATTTCAAAGTAAAAATTACATAGATCTGTTATTTCAAGGCTCATAATATAGATCTCATTCCTAAAGGATTTCATAAAGCATTCTAGATCTAGTTTAGGGAAATCGTCCATTTTGCATGGAAATTTAAAGAGAATCTGTAGGTTGCATGCTCTAGATTTATTTTTCTATTTTAAAAATATCAAATCCAGCAATAATTGCATATTTTATTGGCTTTCCAAACAGAAAACCAAGATCCCAAGGAAAGCTTGCTTTCCTTGGTTCCTTTTTCACTGTTTTAGCTAGTTTTAACTTAGTTTTGTTTGGTTTAAAGTAGGCTGACCCAAAGTTACTTTCAAAGTGATTTTTGGAATATTTGATTCTAATAAGCTCAATTTATTTTAGGAGGTGTAACTGAAATAGGAGAAGTCGTTGCTCGAAAGTGGCTTTTGGATCATCTGAATCCCCCAAGGGGTCTCCCTTTTGACCATAACTTTTAATTTTGGGAAATTTGTAAAGCCTTGGTTTCATCCTATATAAGAAACAAGAGGATTCAGATAATTTTACTAATATTTTAATAGAAAATAATAAAAAATTTCTTTGAATAAGCTCTTTCGAGGCCATTCCCCATCCCCCCTGGGGGGATTCGCGCCTTTTTTTATCGTTTTTCACTTTAGATTAGTTTCATTCATGAAAAATAACATGATTTGATTACTTTTTAATTTATTCCATATTACGTTATCAAAGTAACTTGAATACTTACCCCACGACTTCCCGATTGACCCGCAAGGGGAAAGAGATGCGTGGTAGGAATAATTAGAAAACTTGTGATTTGTTTCCATTTGTTGCTTATATTTAATTTATGTAAGTAATTGTTCTAAAATAAAACCCCTCCTTGATTCCTCAATTGAGGTCCACTTGGACTGAAAGAGGTTCCTGGAGGGTTTTTCTTTCTAGGAAAACACATCCTTTAAAATTCACTAAAATTGACAAGACCTTGGTGTGTATGCTCTGCACTTGGTTGCGATTCGTCTGATCAGTCAAGATACATCAAAATAAATGTGAGTGACTCTAGTTTAATTAGTTTTCACCTTCCCTAATCAACCACCATCAAGCAAAAATCCAATGCCTCGATCAAACCGGTGGCAAATACCCAAAGGAAGTGGGAACTTCTGGGTAGTGACCTCAAGGCACCGATCTCTGTTACACTCTCAGGTGTATTATGAACACAGTCTTATAGACTCCATCCATCCCACATATTCCTTACAGGTAGTCGTGAAGGTTTCATTTTTGGACATACTCCAAGTACCCCTCGGATATATCTAGAGTCCCCCCCTCGCCTAATTTTAATCAACTCATATTTCACATTAACTTAAAAAGTACCAAGAGGTAATCGCAAAACATTAACTCCAAGCACATGCAAGTACATTGATTATTTCATGACTCCATTCTAAGGCACTGACAATTTTCTTTCTATATATATATTGTGTCTCAGCATTGTGCTTTCGTGTGCTCATTTTTGTATCTTGTCATCTATGGTTGTTTATGGTTAAATCTCAAAATCCTAAGTAACTCATTTAGTTTAACATCATCATACTAAATAATTTTGCCTTAGTAACTTAATAGGATCTACCCCCCTTGGCTTCGTTAGGAGTTGAGCCTAAACGGAGGAGTCAAGAACAAGGTGACAGCCTTGAATCGAGACTTGCCCCCAAGGACACACTGAGTGGCTTGAATATTTATGCCACATCCCCCACCCCAAGGTGTGTGAAAGGTGGCAACAACTATACAACATTATCTCCTACAAGAATTCCGAGAGGAAATACTATTCCACTGGGTTGAGCTACAAAAATGTAAAGAAATTAAAGATAACAAAATACCAACTTTTTTTACTATTACGGGACCCTAGCACTGGATTGGTTCCTCCCACTAGTCGACCACACATTTCTATAGACTCATGTGTAGAACCAAATTTTAAATCTAATTAGATGGATCACTGGTACATGGTCTTTGATGAATACCCTTGTAGGAATAAAGACATCCCATTCTATTTCTTGAGGAAATTTTATGTCGAGTTTATCTCGGGTAAACAAGTAAATTACGTTTATGTTTTAGATTTCTGGGGGGTAGGACATGGGATTCCCAAATATAGGAAATGGGCGAGGACTGAGCCAAATTGTGTGCGATGGCCTCCATGCACACCAAACCCCCCTCGGTTATATCCTCCTACATGTCCCATGACTGTTGATACACAAGAGGAATTATTCGATTTGGTAGATACATTACTTCCACATGGGAATGTTGTCGAGGTAAATGTAGTCCAAGGGGTTGGCACATCTAAGACTGGCCCATCTAGGGCTGGACCATCACACACAAAGGACCCACTTAGGTCTCCAGACCCTACCATATCTAGAGATAACACTGGACATCCAGAGTGTTCAGAGTGTCATGTCATGCAACATCCTTGCACAACTTGTGGAAACATATGCTATGGTACTTATTCATAGTTTTGCGGCGATGGATTACTCCAATATGTAATTCAAACTCATTCTTCACATAGTCTATTGTTTTTCATATCACATTTTTTTATTGTTTCATAAATTATTTCTATTTTAATTATCTCAAAATTTACGTGAACACATTTACAGCTGGTGTCCAATGACACCCAAGAATCCCATACTCTTCTTGTTGATTCTAATGATATGGATGCAGCGGTCAATGCTAATGATATAGAAATAGGTCGAGTTAACAATACATTTATTAAAAAAGGTATTGCATGTAACATAAATAAAATTTCTTTAAATGTAAAGGCTTGTAATGATTTAGGTACTACAAATTTAATTTTTTGTACCTGCTTGTATGAGATCTGATATGTGATCATAGTCTATAGAAATATATGTATGATCATATTCCAAATGGTTTATTTCATTAACCCCCTTCACTCGATACCATGTATCAGCCACATCTGTATACTCACAATCATCCCATTGATCGATGCTATAGGAACTGCAAAAACAAGCCTTCAATCTTGTCCAAATTTGTAGGGTTGAGTTGTCTAAGGTTCTAATTGAATGAAACTATCGATTTCCATGCACTTTGTTCACCCGACGTGGGTTGGATCAGTTCACATTTGTCACCTCCCAGAATATTCTTCACACTAGGTTTTTCCTTGTTGCTTGTTCTCCCATCACAAATGCACGCCATTTCACTATAGATGTAGCGTCTTGAAGGCAATCACCTGTAAACTTCATCTCTTCTTAAGGGAATTTTTTATGCATGCACCCACGCCATCGTGCTCTCCTTTGCCATGACCAGTTTCAAAGTAGTTCCATATATGTGGCACCTTGTATTTTATGTGCAACAAACACAACCATTTAAATACACATGCATTCTTGAACTGTCCAGCACAACCATCTGACCAAATCAAATGACAAAAAAATGGTCTATCCATAGTTATCACATGATCATAGAACAATTTAATGCAATGTTGAACATAATGGATGTCATGGGTCTGGTTGTCACTTATGTAGAAGTGACTTTCTTTCAATATCACATGTTTCTCTTAAATGTTATCTGGCCCATGTCGATAAGTGATATGGACCCAGTTATGCTCACCTGATATTAGTAATAGTACTGAATTTGTATTTCATTTTTTTGGTTGTAGGGTGTAATTTTATGCAAAGTCAACCACAATAGTATTGTTCCAAGAGGGAAGGTGCCTCGGCATATTCTGAATCGCTCATCTTGCCACCGTGTGATATCAACATGTTGAATTTACTATTGGATCCTTCCACATAGCTCTAAAATAAATTCACATACTTGCACCTGGTGGGACAAAAATAAACAATGTTATAAAACAACATAAACAATATAGTCATTTAAATGAATATTATTCATGTACATTGTCACCTATGAAGTCACCAATTTAATCTTCATGCTTTCTTTCCCATCATGTAGCTGATATGTCTCATACTGATAGTTCTACTTCTCAACAATTGTATTCCTGACTGGTTGATATTCACTCTCAAGGATACAATCATACCATAATGATAGCCCACCACATTTGTTGCAAGAACACTCTACACATTGTTTTAATTAATATGTCTTCCCATCTTTCCTTAGACACATTATGCTATGGATGAAATCTGTTAGCCTAAAATATGCACCCCCTGTAGACAAGAGATGGTTCCCTAGATTTGAATGGTTCTGGTATAGAACAAAACACAAACACCAAATGTTAAACTTCCCCTAGATCTAGTTAATCAATTGAATGTAATTTCATGATACTTCTCTCAAATGTTGTCCTTTCTATCCTCGCAGAAGAACCTGTAAAAGATGGAAAACAACAAGAGAAAAATGATAGCATACAATATATTCAACTAGATCTATGCTTATGACCAAGGAATCAAGCATATAAACACACGAAACAATAAATATGGGAAATAAAAGACACTTTTTATTAATAAATGATTGGAGAGACTACAACCTTCATGCCTTGGTTTTGAGAGTTCCTTCCAATGGATCCTTGCCTCTAACTTCACCTAGCCTCCAAAGACTCAAGAATGATTTTGACAGAGTTTGGGTATGCAACACAATTCTTCCTCCTTTTTCCCATGGGGGGTGAGCTAGTATTTAAAGGCATGGGAGGATAGGTATGGTTGAGGATCTCATGGGTGAGGTGGATATTAGATCCAAAAAGGGAGGATCTCGATCTTCAGCTGGTCCTAAACCATAGGGATGAGGCTCCACAGAGGTAAGCTTCGAGAATCCTCTCGAAGCTTCCTTTTTTTCCTTGAAAACTCGAGCACCGCTCCTCCAATGAAGAAAATAGGAGGTTTTAAGGGGGTAATGCTTCTTGCAGTGAGGGTAGGAGTGGTGGCACCACTTCTTGCTCATGTATCAGGAGCGGTGCTGACTTTGGTAACACTTTTTGTCAATGGAAGAGGAGCGTTACCAGCTCAACACAGGGAAAAAATGCAAGGGGATAATTTGAACATTCATTTCTCTAGGGAAAACTTTGAGGGATTGGAGTAGTCAAGAGAATACCTATCTCATAACATGAGGGTGACAAGATTTCGGTATAAAAAAATCTCTAGATGACATTGGCGGTACTGTACTTAAGCATTCCTACACATGGTTAGGATGCAAAAAACGACGTATATGTGCAAATGTATGATAACATATATCAAACTCTATGTGGTACCTACAACAACAAGTGTTCCAGATGGTATTGATTCTAACATACCAATGCTTGCATTTTTTAAAATATCTATGCCAAAGCCTTATCTCTACGTGGGAAATTTTAAACATCTTGAACAATTGAGTTTGTGTCATGTTAAGATAATGTTTAACATGTGTTTCATTATTCATAGAACCCCTACAATGTTTTAACACATCCTTTGTGTTTGAAGAAGGCCTATTGTTATCATGCCAAAATGTGTGCACTAATCCCTTCTCTGTTTTGACTAACTTCATGTCTTTATAGGGAAACCTACCGCTAAATGCCCATAATGTTTCCATTTGTCCCTCTACGTCAAGGATGTCTCTTCTTATTGAATAGTTTTTAAGTTTCTTTAGATGTAAAGGCACAAATTGTGATATGCATTTAAGTAAACGAAGTTGTCTTGTGGATCTACTTACAATTGATTCAGCTAAGACATGGCGAGCCACATTACAGTCCTGTGAACGAGTTTTTTACCAATCTATGTGAATGCAGCATCAAGAGATTTAACAATGTGATTACTTGATTCGATATTATTCAATGTTCTTATGCCTAAATTTCGTCTAAAAGTTGCCATACTCCTATATTTAATCAAAGCTAAGAAAAATTGGCATTTCAAGGCTTCAGATTTTTTATCAAATGATTGTTTCATTATTTGAGAACAATTACTAATGATAGTGCATTTAGGCACCTTACCTTCCATTGAAGTCAATTCACTCTCGTCCACTTGTATGTGTTTAGGAGTTCTCTTTCGCGTTGATGCGAGATTTATTATCGTTTGAAATGCTAGAGTGACATTTACATCCACTACAGGATGACAAATTCAATTAGGAGATTGAACCACCTGGCATGGTTGTTACGTAGCCACATTTCCTTCATCAGGAACATAATGATTGAACTCTTCACAAAATTGTCTGCTTAATAATGCACCAAGATTTTCATCTTCCTCGTAACTAGCTTCCATTAACGTTGCATTATCCTCCTCAACCTCTACGTCAAGTATTTGTGTTTTTCCCCAAGATGTTTAGGCGCAAGTGTTTGATGCAAAGTGTGGTGTTCCATCCATTGAACTCGATACTGAAATGTGGATCATTGAAGAATGTATGGTATTGTCCGCTATCAAGTTTCTCCGCTTTGACTCTTTCTCTGGGGCATCCAACATTGTATTTTCTATTGAATTGTTTTGCTTCACCTGTTCAGAGGGAATGGGAATTATTTGCTCATCGATTGAATTCTGACGATTTCTTGACTCTTCCCTCTTCTTTTTTTCAGCTTCTTCCAATGTAAGGTGACCTTCCTCGTTGATTTTCATCCTCTATTGCGTACATTCCCCATTGAAATCCACCCAAACTTGTACAATACCTGTGGATTTGTGTAATAAATGATGAAATGACAAGTTGAACAGTTCTTTGTGTGTGGGTTGAAAGGAATTTTTTCTTTTGCTACAGTAAAAATGGCCCATGACCCACAAACCAACATTTTTTATAAAATAAATATTGCATATGCGATATAATGCATGTTCATTTTAATGCATATGTGTTATATCGCACATGCATTATGTATACAATGGTTTACACCTAGCAGTCGCTATGTAAAACGTGATTATCATATCGCATATGAAATATAAGGCATATGTGATATAACACATATATGATGTAGTGCATATGACATACCAGAAATTAACATTACATTGATTAATCTAAAAGAGGGGGGAGTCAAAGGAGGGAGAGAAAGCTGTAGAGGGAATCATGGGAGTGAGGGATGGGTAGGGGAGAGATATGGGGGGGATTAAGGGAGGAGAAATATAATGCGAAGGGAGGGATGGGTAGGGAAGAAATATGAAAGGGGGAATGAAGAGAAGAGAAACATAAGTAGGAGGGGAATAAATAAAAGTGGGAGGGAGGAAGGGATGGGGGAGTGTAAGAGATGTAGGGGGGATGAGAGAGGGAGGGATGATTGGGTGCAGGAAATATATAAGATAATGGATGGAGGAAAGATATAGAATAATGGATGGAGGGACAAATGGTGGGGTGGCTAAAGAGTGAGAGGGAGGAGAGGCATGGATGGAGT
>LPNX010075015.1:456741-604682 GCA_001517045.1 Pseudotsuga menziesii | reverse complement strand
GGTTTTGCAGCGCTGTACATACCAAAAATTTTTAAATCTCGTGGCTTAAGGCTTCAGTTTGAAGTGGCAACGGTCTTTCCTCAAGTACACAACTGCCTCCATCTCGTCTCCTCAACCGTAAATGGAAGAAACAACTTTCCCTAATTTACTGAACGCTGTCTTTTCTCTATGGGAACACTACCCGGTTCTTTAGCGCCTTAGTTCTCCTCCACGAACTCGTTTCTCCTACAATAATGCATATGGAATGAAAAAACTTGACGGTTAAGCCAAGATTAGCTCGTCTTCTCAACTGCTCCCACGTTTTTAGCAATGATGGGCTTTGGCTCGTATGCGTGATTAAAATCTGCTAAAGACACGTCTAATCTACAACCACACATGTTAAATCATACTGCAAATACCATTAATCATTACCAGCTGACACCCATGACGAAAATTTGCCCAAAAATTTGAAAAATTGAGAAGCGCGATTTTCTTGTAGCGCTCTCTTCATTAATTTTCCCGTCAGCGCTACAAGAATCTTCCTGTGCCCTTTTATCGCACTTTTATAGCTTTTAACCAAACCGTCGTATGTTTAGAGGATTTTTAGGGTTATAAACAAGTGTATTTTTGCTCTCTAAACATATCACTGAATCAACATTTGAAAATAGACCTTCTTTACCCCTTTCAAAAAATCTAAAAGACTATAAAAAAGACAAATAAAGTCTAAAGAAAAAATGCTCAAAAACTATTAAAAACTAATAAATCACCAATAAATTCTCCAAAAAGACCAAAACTGAGAAGTAATCAAACCTATGATTGAAGGTGAAAAACAAACCAAAATTGAAGAAAACAAACCAAAATGGAGAGAAAAAATTACTGACATAACACTGTGTATGAAGAGATCAGAGGAGCACTTAATGAAAATCAAGAGCATTTTTCAGAGAATATAGAAGAGAGTCATATAGTGGATATAAAACAAGAAGAAGGCAACAGTTCTTTGGAACAGAATCAAAGTTTCACATGTGTGTAAGAAGATATAATGGAGTATCCTATTCCAGATAAGCTGAAAGCTGATAATCTACATAGTTCAAATGAAAAGTCTAAAGAATAGTCAATTATAGCAGGATTAAAAGGTGAGACTGTACAACTCTCAGTTGTTAAGTATCAAGGAAAATCATTTGTAATTCTAAGAGGAGTAGAAACGAGATGGAGACCTAAAACAAGAGCTAAAAACAAATTAAGACTTAACATGAAAAAGTTTTTAAATCCAAAGTTAGCTAAAGAGAAGGTTACTGTAATTGAATACTCTTCATCTCAAGAAGACTTGGAAGAAGATGAAGGCCTAGATTATAAGCAGGTTCATAGTAAGAAGGAACATTCAGTGAATCTAGAGTCATCACCAAGAAAAGACAAGGTTGCAGAACAACCAAAAGTTTTTCAGTACTGAAAGAGATATGTCTCTAGAAGTTCCTGTAGAACAATCTGATAAAGATGAAGAAGATGATGATCTGATTTTCAGGAAAATGAACATTCCATGGTTATCAGACAAGACTTCTACAACAAAAGAGGGATTGTGCATATATTTTGAAACCGAAAATCTGAAGAAAACAGTGAAGTAGTGCAAATATCAAATTAGTTTTCTGAATGAAACAAACGAGGGTTTAGTCATGACTAACAAAAGGTTAAGGGAGGATCTTGATGACATAAACACACATCACCAGGAGTTAATTACTATTTCAAAAGAATATTGAAGAAGAAAGAAGCAGACTCAAATCTAGTTTGGGAAATTAAACCAAACAATTAAAGATTTGACCCAGCAGAATGAGAGACTGTCGAAGAAGATTGAAGATCCGGAAGCAGAGCAGCAGAGAACTAGAAGGCAGTCACATGCCTGAGAAGGGATTGCATTACTATCTGAGGTAGCCAAAAACCTATAAATATTACTACTGACAGGTGTCATGTGGTTTATTTTTGTAATAGCTAATAGTTTATTTTGAAAATACAATTATCTTAGTAGCAGTTTCGAAGCTTAACCTAAAAGTTAGTTAGTTAGTTATGTAACTATTTTTTGATGCAATAAGGATAAAAGTAGGAAATCAAATGGTGATAAGGTTGGAATTTTGACTCAAAGTATTCTGAAGCAAACTCAGTTAAAGTACCCCATTGAAGTCAGATACAGACCTTCAGTACCATATAATATCAAACAATGGAGGGTTTTTGAAGATGACATAGAAAAAAAGAAATTTTTGGAACTGACTGGTGAGTTTTTTGATTTGTTGATTGATCAAGATGAGAATGAGGAAGTTGAAGAGGTTGATAAATATTCAGAAAATGAGATTGCTGGACATAAAATTATTGAAATGAAAGGTAATTTTATTCCCAAAGGATTGGTCCCCCTTAAAAGAATTTTTTCAAAAGATGATACTCCATTGAAACCAGCAATGCAATCTTCAGAAGAGAATGTTGTAGAATGTAATATTGGCACAGAAGAGCAGCCTAGAATGCTGAAGATTTCAAAATCCCTTTCAGCTAAGCAAAGAAATAGGTACATTAAATTATTGAAGGAGTACGTTGATGTATTTTCTTGGTATTATGAGGACTTAAAAAATCATGACACCAATATTATTCCGCATAAAGTTCCTTTAAATCCTAATGTAAAACCTTTCACACAAAAATTAAGAAGAATAAATCATGCTTTATTCCTAGTCATAGAGAAGGAGGTCAAAAAATTATTGGATGCAAAAATCATTGTTCCACTTAGATACTCATCATGGGTGGCTAACCTAGTTCCAGTCAGGAAAAAGAATGGAGAGATAAGATTATATGTGGACTTTCGTAATTTAAATAGAGCTTCACTAAAAGACAATTACCCATCGCCTAAGATTGAGCAGGTTTTGCAACAAGTAATGGGTGCTCTGAGAATGTCAATGGTGGATGGATTCTCGGGGTATAATCATATTGCTATGCATCCAGATGACAAGGAAAAGACAACTTTCACTACCCCTTGGGGTACCTTCATGTATGCCAAGATGTCATTTGGTCTAATGAATGCTGGTGCGACATTTCAAAGAGCTATGGATATAGCCTTTGTTGGGGAAAAGGAAAAATTGTTGTGATTTATTTGGATGACATCACAATGTTTTCATTGTCTGATGAAGAATATTTAAAACACCTCAAACAAACCTTTTTGAAGTGCAGGAAATATAGACTGTCATTAAATCCAAAGAAGTCACATTTTGTTGTTCAGGAGGGAAATGTTTTGGGACATTTGGTTTCAGCAGATGGAATAAGGATATATCTTGAGAGAGTTAAAGCCATTTTAAAAACTAGTTTTCCTAGAAGTAATAAGGATGTTCAGTCTTTCGTTGGCAAGATTGATTTCTTGAGATGGTTTATACCAAATTTTGTTGAAAAGATAAAGTAGATAACAACTATGTTAAGGAAATATAAAGAGCTGGAATGGATAGTAGAGGCCAGGACCTCATTTGAGAAGATAAATCAGGCCCTTACAGAAGCACCAGTGTTGGCAAGCCCTGATTTTTTGAAATATTTTCTGACTTTTTCCTTTGCATCATAGGACACAATAGTGGCTGTTTTATTACAGAGAAATGTAGAAGGACTGGAGCATCCAATTTCTTTCTTGGAAAAGCAAGCATATTCACTGGTAAAGGCATTGAAATTTTTCAGAATTTATATTTTACCTTCAAAGATCATTGCTTTTGTTCCTAATTCTGCTATAAAAGACATTTTAACCCAACTAGATTCTGAAGGAAAGAGGGGAAAGTGGATTGCAAATATTATGGAGTATGATGTGGAAATCAATCCTACTAAACTAGTGAAGGGACAGGGTTTAGCTAAATTGTTGGCAGACTCAAATTGTGAATCTCTTGGTCTTCATTTGATGGCATAATAATTAGTACCAGAATAATTGCAAGCAGGGAAAGACAAAAAGCAAATTATGGACATGTATGCAGACTCAGTTTGGTATGCTGACATTGTTCATTCCATATTGTAGTTACAGCGTCCTAAACATCTAGACAAAAAAGCAGTTAGATCACTGAAATTGAAGGAAACTAAATACTGTTTAATAGATCAACAGTTACTTTGGAAGGATCCAGGAGGAGAATTGCTTAGATGTTTAGACAAGCCAGAGATTGAGGAAGTCATTTCAAAATCACATGAGGGTGCTTGTAGAGGGCATAAATACTAGAAGGCACTGCTTATATAATCTTCAGGTCTAGGTACTATTGTCCTTCTCTATTTTCTGATGTATATCAGCAGGTTAGAGCTTGTGTTCCAAGTCAAAAGTTTGCTAGTAAAGAAAAACTTGTATCTTTACCATTGAAGCCAATTGCAGTTAATGCTCCTTTTCAACAATGGGGCTTAGACTTTATAGAATAAATAAACCCTGCTTCTTCTAGACAACATAGATGGATACTTACAACAACATATTCTTTCACCAAATGGGTAGAAGCCATTCCTACAAGGAATGCAACTGATAAGGTGATAATCAATTTTATTCAAGAGAATATTCTAAGTAGATTTGGTGCCCTAAAAAATTGCTGGCTGATAATGCTAAAGCCTTCAAGTCTAAAGCTATGGTTACATTTTGTGAACAAAATGGAATTGTTCTGAACCATTCTACACCTTATTACCCTTAGGGAAATGGGTTGACAAAATCAACAAATAAAAAAATTATTCAAAGCATTAGAAAACTGTTAAGTCAGAATAAGAGGTCATGGGATTCAATGTTAAAATATGCACTTTGGGCAGATAGGATAACTACTAAGAAGGAAATTGGTTCCTCTCATTTTCAATTAGTATATGGCACTGACCTTGTATTTCTAGTTCAGTTAGGTATTCCAATAGTGAAATTCTTTCAAGATGGTTTAAAGGAACCTAATGATATTCAAAGGAGAATTTTTTCACTTATTGAATTACAACAAGAACGTGAAGCTATAGAAGAAAAGGCTCAAATGTATAGAAAGGAAATCAAAGAAAGGTTTGACAAGAAGATTAATGAGAATACCTTTTCTTGTGGAGACATGATTTTAAGGTGGGATGCCAGAAAGGAACAAAAAGGTAAGCATGGTAAATTTGACAATTTATGGTTTGGCCCTTTCATAATTTCAAAACTGTTGGAGAACAATACCTTCATATTGCAGACTTTGGAAAGTGAGGAATTGTCTAATCCAGTGAATGGACGATTCCTCAATCACTTTTACAGCTAATGAAGATAAGATACTTGTCTTTCATTGTATATTCTGGTGTGATAGAGATTGAATAAAGACTCCATATCCCAATGGAATGTTTGTAGAGTAGTAGACAGGTTTGGTTGAGTCGACAGAAGGCACTGATATACAGGTTCTTGACACCTCACAAGGAGGCTTTCATCCCACAACAGGAGCCAGATGTTATTACTAGATGTTGTTCTTAGGTTATTTGTCTTATTTTTTCAAGCATTGGTTTACTATGATTTTATATTTTAAGTTGGTTTTGAGAATTTTTGGCAATCAATATTTTTTGTTTGATTTAATGATTTTAATGGTTAGATTTATTTCATTTTTATCGGTTTTAAGGTTGTTCTTTGGTCTTATTAGTTTATTTCAAAATTTAAGCTTATGCCTAACCTTTTCTTTAAGATTTGGTTAAAAAAATATGCAAAAGAGGATTCTTGTAGCGTAGGAGTGAAGGTCAAAGAACAAAAGCACTACAAGAATCTCAAACCTGCGAAATTATGGTAAATAATGGTGGTGTTGTGTAATCGAAGACAGTAGGAGACGTTTAAGACCTGTAAGGACAGAAGGATACATGTTTAGAGACCAGTGATCATTATAATAGGCGTATGAGAAGCTATAAGGATCATGGTCATACCTGTCAAGTTTTCGATTGGTAAAGTCATTAAAGAAAGCGGTTGGAGATTGTGGCAGCTGCAGAGTAAATTATTGAAGGTTTTTGAAAACTTATCGAAGATATAATGGAGCATATTCATGAGTTTAGTTTATCATAATGACAGCTGTGTAACCTGGTATTAAAATCATTGACAGATTCGTGGTCTATTTTGACACGGTGTTGGTTGTGGATTATTAAAAAAAAACGTAAACCTGTTTGTTTCAAATTTTCTTGGTTGTAATTTCATTGTTACAGAGAACCATTTCAAATATTTTTGAACTCATATACAGTCTAGGGTTCAGAAAATGAAAAAAGGTGGTAAAACAAACAGAGTTGAACCCATGGATACAAGCTGGGAAGAAAGTTTTCCTCATTGTGCAGCGATTTTTCAAACGGCTGGTTGGTTTGATTTCTTCCAGAGAATCAATGGCTTTAACCTAGAATTATCATATAGATTTGCTCAAGGTTTTGATAAGAACACTATTTCATTTGACACCCTCAAATTTGAATTCACCAGAGAGTTAATTGAAGAAGCCACAGGCATAGCAGGTGATGGAGAAATTTGGTTCAAGAAAATACCCTTCACTTTCAATCCAAAATATTTCTTATTGTCAGAGGTTGAAACCCTATATTGGGGAAGGGTGTACATTTACACAAATTTAATCCTGAGTGGAGAGAGGCCATCGGAATTCTACAGGGTTACATCACTTGTGAGGGAATATTTGTCATAGTCTTCAAATATCATATCAGATTCCTCCAACATTTAAATTAAGATTCCAAAATGAATTTTCCCTTTTTGTTTTTGAAAAGCCTGCAAAAAATGTCAGATAGAGTAAAAGGGCTTAAATACCACAGTCAGCAATCTATCTTTCATCATGGACTTATAAAGTTTATTGTTAACACAGTCCTTCAAGAAAAGGGTAGAACCTGGGAGCACTTTTTGTTTTGGTCAGGTATTCATACTCAATAAGAAGATCAACTTAAAAAGAGGCAAATGAACAAACAACATTGCCTTGTAAAGAAGTTAAAGAGAGAAATAGCTAATGAGCTTGTAAGAGACAATATTCAAGAAGAAGGTTTAGTTCAGAAAGTTGAAGAGTATGTGTATGAAGAGATCAGAGGAGCACTTAATGAAAATCAAGAGCAGTTCTCAGAGAATATAGAATAGAGTCATAGAGTTGATATAATACAGGAAGAAGGCAGGAGTTCTTTGGAACAAAATCAAAGTTTCATAGGTGTGCAAGAAGATATAATGAAGTTTCCTGTTCCAGATAAGCTGAAAGCTGATAATCTACAGATTTCAAATGAAAATCCTAAAGAAGAGTCAGTTATAGCAGGATTAAAATGTGAGAATGTACAACTTTCAACTATTAAGTATCAAGGCAAATCATTTGTAATGCTAGGAGGAGCAGAAACGAGATGGAGACCTAAAATAAGAGCTAAAAACAAACTAAGACTTAACATGAAAAAGATTTTAAACCCAAAATTAGCTAAAGAGAAGGTTACTGTAATTGAAGACTCTTCATCTCAAGAAGACTTGGAAGAATAAGAAGGCCTGGATTCTAAGCAGGTTCATAGTAAGAAGGAACATTCAGTGACTCTAGAGTCATCACCAAGAAAAGACAAGGTTGTAGAACAAACAAAAGTTTTCAGTACTGAAAGAGATAGGTCTCTAGAAGTTCCTTTAGAAGAAGTAGATAAATATGAAGAAGATGATGATCTGATTTTCAAGAAAATGAACATTCCATGGTTATCAGAAGATACTTATACAACAAAAGAGGGATTGTGCATAGATTCTGAAATCAAAAATTTGCAGAAAACAGTGAAGCAGTGAAAATATCAAATTAGGTTTCTGAATGAAACAAATGAGGGTTTAGTCATGACTAACAGAAGGTTAAGGGAGGATCTTGATGACATAAACACACATTACCAGGAGTTAATTACTATTTCAAAAGAATATTTAAGGAGAAAGAAGCAGACTCAAAGCCAATTTGGGAAATTGAACCAAACAATTAAATATTTGACCTAGTAGAATGAGCGACTATCGAAGAAGATTGAAGATCTGGAAGCAAAGCAGTAGAGAACTAGAAGGAAGTCACATGCCTTAGAAGGGATTGCATTACTGGCTGAGGCAGCCAAAAACCTATAAATATTACTACTGACAGGTGTCATGTGGTTTATTTTTGTAATAGCTAATAGTTTATTTTGAAAAGACAATTATCTTAGTAGCAGTTTCAAAGCTTAACCTAAAAGTTAGTTAGTTAGTTATGTAACTATTTTTTGATGAAAGAAGGATAAAAGTAGGAAATCAGATGGTGGTAAGGTTGGAATTTTGACTCAAGGAGAGGCTTTTAAGCTGTGATATATAAATCTAGCACTTATAACTCTTATGTAAGTTGATGAATATTATTGATTATATACAAAATGATAAGCCTTTTTACCTGTCATGTTGTTTCATTTATGATCTGGTTGATTGCTCAGTCTACAGTTTCATTTCTTGTTTAAAGGTTTTATTCATGTAAATTCTTGTAGCTTGTGGTTGGAAATTAGTATTTCATGTGTAATGTTTATGGCTTATTGAGATGTCTTTGATCCCCAGTCTATTTAACTTGTGCGTGATTTAGTTCTGTATTAGCTTGTTTATGTTTTACCTCCTTGCTGATGAAGTTTTAAACCAAAACCCTAAAAACCAATTTCATTCTATTTCTTTTGAGATTGTGTTAGCTTTTTCTTGTGGTAGTCTAGGAACAATTTATAGCACAAATATCTTTGGCATCATTGCTGAGGACAAAATTGAATTATATCTTCCCTGGGTTTTCATCATTCAACTGATTTTGAGAGGTGAGAAAAATCAGTAAATAATTTAGACTACTTTTTCACAAAACAAGGTCCATAGTGGCTACCAAAATGGTTGGAACCAGAAGAAACCCTACTTCACCTTTGCATCAAGGTGTCTCTGATCCAAAACATATTTTCAATGGAGCTAGAAAAATTTAGAAATCCCAGTCTTCTCCTTCTTTATGTACTTCTGATCTTTTTGACCTAGTATCACCTTTTTCATATTTAGAGGAGAAAAACGAAAGTCTGTCATGCTGAATACCTACTTTACCAGTTAACAGCTTCCAAGTTTTTACTGATCCACAGTCCTTTAAAAAAGAAAAAACTCAGTCTCCTGGAAATATTCCTTTGTTTCAATTCAAAACCAGCAAACCCCCTTTTCATCCAAGCTCTAGTCTAGTAAACAAACATTTTCCTTGACCAAACCCTAGTAGCTTCAAAATGGAAGCTCAACAACCTCTAGACATGATGGATAGAATGGTGGCTGCTAGGTATGAACCATTAGTCCTTCCTCGACCATTGAATTCCCTACATGGAGGGGATTATCAAAAGTATTTACCTAGATTCAATGGTCAGGGTGAGACCACAGCTAAAGAACATTGGGCTGCATTTCTTAGTTATGTAGACAACCAAAACATTGAAGCAAAAGATGTATGGATGAGTATTTCTGTGTAGATTCTGGATGGATAAGTTAGGAAAAGGTTCAGGGAACTACCAACAAATTCAATTACCTTGATAGAAGTGCTATAGGATGTATTTATGAGGCAATGGGGTGACACAGAGGACCACACTTATTATATTACTGAATTTGGAGCCTTAAGGAGGAAAAACGATGAAACCATAGCAATTTTTTCTAAAATATTTAAAAAGATGTATCGTAGGATTCCGGCAGAAATCAAACCCTCTGAAACTTCAGCAAAGCTTACTTATGCTAATGCTTTTGACCATGAATTCTCTTTACATATGAGAGAGAGAAGACTAGTCACTTTATTAAACATGCAAGAAGCTGCATTAAAGGTAGAATCCAATATTTTAGCTTCAAACAGACTTAAAGTGAATTCAGATCAGCAAACATATGATAGAAAAGGTAAGAAAGAAGTGATTCCAGCACCTTCCACATCACAGTCAGCCGATAGAAAAATTGATGAAATGGCTAAGTTAGTCAAAATTTTAACAGAAAAACTAAACAAATTGGAACAGGAAAAGAGTTCAAACAGGCCTACACAAGAAGGAGAAAGAAACCCTAATAATCCTAATCAATTTAGGCGCCACTTTGCACCCAGATTTATCCCTAGAGAGCGAAGAAACAATGATATACAGAGTAAGAGAAGAAAAAATGAGGATCAAAGAGATCCCCCTCCTCTGCAGAATAATATGATAGATGAAGTGCAAGAGTGTGAAGATGTGCAGGATGAAGATTTAAATCAAGATATGAATTATTTTGGAGAATTTTCAGCTGAAGGTTTCTTAGCAGAAGATGAATATCTAAATTCTGAAATTTTTGATGCAAATGTCTACCAAACAGAAATTGATTTGGCTCCTCAAGTTTCAGCTGATATATGTCAATCATAACCAAGAAGGTCTATTAATTTAAGGTCTGATCCAAAGGAGGTATCTCGGATTCCAAAGAATAAAACAGTTTCATCTCCTAAACAGTCATCTAGTCAAGCAGATGATAAGAGAACATATCAGGGTGAGTCAGATAAGCCTGCAAAAATTGAAGAGATAAACAGGAATGTGCAGACATTCAATTTTGAAAATGAATTGTGTAAAATCAAAATTCTAGTCCCCTTTATTGAGTTAATGAAGAATCCATGCTATAGAAATCTAGTTCTCAAGATGATAGGTTAAACTGCTAACCAAATACCCTCAGATTCTGTGAATTTACAGGAAGAACATCCTAAAATATTTATTGGTTCCACTTTAGCTGATAAAACTGAAAGTGATTCAAACTCATCTCCACCTTTATATATAACATTGACTATTCATGATCAGATTATTCATAATTGTTTACTTGATTCTGGTGCTTCTCACAATTTGATGCCTAAAGCAGTCATGGAGGCTTTGGGGTTAAGTATCACAAAACCCTATCAGGACTTATATGCATTTGATTCCAAAGCTGTTAAATGTTTGGGAGTGATTAAGGATATGGTGGTTAATTTAACACAGTTACCTATGAAAAGTGTCATCATGGATGTGATGGTGGCAGATATTACTCCTAAATTTGGAATGTTACTTTCAAGATCTTGGGCCAAGAAGGTGGGGGGTACTTTACAAATGGATTTATCATATGCAACAATCCCTGTTTTTGGAGGAGAGAATAGAAGATTGTATAGAGAATATGCTTACATTGTCACTGATGAAAAGAACCTGACAAATCATCCACTTTATGCAGTAGAAAAGGATTTGGGCTCCTACATGTTACATTTCAATCATGACCATTCAACTGGTATGTTACAGGTTGAGAAGAAAAAACTAGTCAAACATTCTATTGAACAAAAGGATGAGTTGTGGAAAATGTATTTTGATGGCTCTTCATCTAAAGAAGGAGTAGGAGCAGGTATTGTTTTGTTTTCCCCTGGTGGTGATTTGATAAGTTTGATGTATAAATTGAAGTTTGTAACTACAAAAAATACAGCAGAGTATGTGGCATTGATACTGGGTTTGAAGGCTGCAAAAGACCCAGGCATTCAGGAAATTTTTGTTTCTGGCGACTCTGAATTAGGTGTCTAGTAGATAAGGGACAAATATCAAGTAAAGTAGGATTTGTTGAAAGTATATAGGAATGAAGCCTAGGACATGATTCATAAATTCGTTATTCCATTTAATATTTCCTTTATTCCCAGATATCACAATCAGACAGCTGATTCACTTGCTTTAGTAGCCACACATTTCAGGATTCTGAAGCAAGATCAATTAAAGTACCCCATTAAATTCAGACACAGACCTTCAGTACCAGATAATATCAAACAATGGAGGGTTTTTGAAGATTACATACAAATAAATAAATTTTTGGAACTGATTGGTGAGTTTTCTAATTTGTTGATTGATCAAGATGAGGATGAGGAAGTTGAAGAGGTTGATGAATATTCATAAAATGAGATTGATGCACATAAAATTATTGAATTGAAAGGTAATTTTATTCCCAAAGGATTGGTCCCCCTTGAAAGAATTTTTTCAAAAGATGATACTCCATTGAAACTAGCAATGCAATCTTCAGAAGAGAATGTTGTAGAATGTCATATTGGCACAAAAGAGCAGCCTAGAATGGTGAAGATTTCAAAATCCCTTTCAGCTGAGCAAAGAAATAGGTACATTAAATTATTGAAGGAGTATGTTGATGTATTTTCTTGGTATTATGAGGACTTAAAAAATTATGACATCAATATTATTCCGCATAAAGTTCCTTTAAAGTCTAATGTAGAACCTTTCAGACAGAAATTAAGAAGAATAAATCATGCTTTATTCCTAGTCATAGAGAAGGAGGTTAAAAAATTATTGGATGCAAAAATCATTGTTCCACTTAGATAATCATCATGGGTGGCTAACCTAGTTACCGTCAGGAAAAATAATGGAGAGATAAGATTATGTGTGGACTTTCATAATTTAAACGGAGCTTCACTAAAAGACAATTACCCATTGCCTAAGATTGAGCAAGTTTTGCAGCAAGTAATGGGTGCTCAGAGAATGTCAATGGTGGATGGATTCTCGGGGTATAATCAGATTTCTATGCATATAGATGACAGGGAAAACACAACTTTCACTACCCCTTGGCGTAGCTTCATGTATGACAAGATGCCATTTGGTCTGATGAATGCTGGTGCGGCATTTTGAAGAGCTATGGATATAGCCTTTGTTGGTGAAAAGCATTAGAGGAAATTTGAGGTCTAAAAAGGGCCTCCTAAAGAAAATAATAAAATAATAGTTAAAATAATAAAATAATAGTTATTAATTTTGGAGGAAGAATGAAAAAACTACTTTTTTTGTTCGTATTTTTGACATATCTCCCTATGGTTATACTCAAATTTCGAGCGGGAGAGATCATTGAATGCTGAATTTAATTTTGCATCCAACAAGTACCCACACTGCATACTTTTAATGGACCCTTCTACCCCAAAAATAAGAAATACTTGAAAAAATGTGATGATGTGAAAAAACATGATGATGACATCATCATCACATTTTTTCAAGTATTTCTTATTTTTGGGGTAGCGAGGTCCATCAAAAGTATGTATTGTGGGTACTCGTTGGATGCGAAATTAAATTCTGCATCCAATGAGCTCTCCCACTCGGAATTTGAGTAAAACCACAAGGAGATATGTCAAAAATATGAACAAAAAAATAGTTTTCTTTTATGACAAATATGTCAATTCAACCATTATGGTTGACTCATTTTATTGAAATTCTATTAGTTCTTGAATTCCAACTCACAAAATTTATTGTTGGTGCATTTTCTTATAAGGCCCAATTTAGACCCCAAATTTCCACTAATGGAAAAATTTGTTGTGATTTATTTGGATGACATCACAATGTTTTCACTGTCTAATGAAGAATATTTAAAACACCTCAAACAAACCCTTTTGAAGTGCAGGAAATATAAACTGTCATTAAATCCAAATAATTCACATTTTGTTGTTCAGGAGGGAAAGCTTCTGGGACATTTGGTTTCACCAGATGGAATAAGGATATATCTTGAGAGAGTTAAATCCATTTTAAAAACCAATTTTCCTAGAAGTAAGAAGGATGTTCAGTCTTTCGTTGGCAAGATTGATTTCTTGGGATGGTTTATACCAAATTTTACTGAAACTATAAAGTAGATAATAGCTATGTTAAGGAAATATAAAGTGGTGGAAAGGACAGTAGAGGCCAGGACCTCATTTGAGAAGATAAAGCAGGCCCTTCCAGAAGCACCAGTGTTGGTGAGCTCTGATTTTTCAAAATATTTTCTGAATTTTTCCTTTGCATCACAGGACACAATAGCGGTTGTTTTATTACAGAAAAATGTAGAAGGACTGAAGCAGCCAATTGCTTTGTTTAGTAAGACTCTCAGGGATTCAAAAATGAAGTATAGTACCTTGGAAAAGCAAGCATATCCACTGGTAAAGGCATTGAAATTTTTCAGAATTTATATTTTACATTCAAAGATCATTGCTTATGTTCCTAATGATGCTATAAAAGACATTTTAACCAACCAAATTCTGAAGGAAAGAGGGGAAAGTGGATTGCAAAGATTATGGAGTATGATGTGGCAATCAAGCCTACTAAACTAGTGAAGGGACAGGGTTTAGCTAAATTGTTGGCTGACTCAAATTGTGAAGCTCTTGGTCTTCATTTGATGGCAGAACAATCAATATTGCAAGCAGGGAAAGACAAAGAGCAAATTATGGACATGTATGCAAAATCAGTTTGGTATGCTAAAATTGTTCATTTCTTATTGTATTTACACTGTCCTGAACATTTAGACAAAAAAGCAGTTAGATCGCTAAAATTGAAGGAAACTAAATAGTGTTTAATAGATCAACAGTTACTTTGGAAGGATCCAGGAGGATTATTGCTTATATGTTTAGACAAGCCAGAGATTGAGGAAGTCATTTCAGAATCACATGAGGGTACTTGTGGAGGGCATAAATATTGGAAGGCTACTACTTAAATAATCTTGAGGTCTGGGTACTATTGTCCTTCTCTATTTTCTGATGTATATCAGCAGGTTAGAGCTTGTGTTCCATGTCAAAAGTTTGCTGGTAAACAAAAACTTGTATCTTTACCATTGAAGCCGATTGTAGTTAATGCTCCCTTTCAGCAGTGGGGATTAGACTTTATAGGCGAAATAAACCCTGCTTCTTTTGGACAACATAGATGGATACTTACAGCCACATATTTTTTCACCAAATGGGTAGAAGCCATTCCTACAAGGAATGCAACTAATGAGTTGATAATCAATTTTATTCAAGAGAATATTCTAAGTAGATTTGGGTGCCCTAAAAAATTGTTGGTTGATAATGCTAAAGCCTTCAAGTCTAAAGCTATGGTTACATTTTGTGAACAAAATGGAATTGTTCTGAAGCATTCTACACCTTATTACCCTCAAGGAAATGGGTTGGCAGAATCAACAAATAAAAACATTATTCAGAGCATTAGAAAACTGTTAAGTCAAAATAAGAGGTCATGGGATTCAATGTTAAAATATGCACTTTGGGCAGATAGGATAACTAGTAAGAAGGCAATTGGTTCCTCTCCTTTTCAGTTAGTATATGGCATTGATGCTGCATTTCTAGTTCAGTTAGGTATTCCAATAATGAAATTCTTTCAAGATAGTTTGGAGGAACCTAATGATATTCAAAGGTGAATTTTTTCACTTATTGAATTGCAACAAGAACGTGAAGCTATAGAAGAAAAGGATCAAATGTACAGAAAGGAAATCAAAGAAAGGTTTGACAAGAATATTAAGGAGAATACCTTTTCTTGTGGAGACATGATTTTAAGGTGGGATGACAAAAAGGAACAAAAAGGTAAGCATGGTAAATTTGACAATTTATGGTTTGTCCCTTTCATAATTTCAAAACTGTTGGAGAACAATACCTTCATATTGCAAACTTTGGAAGGTGGTAAATTGTCTAATCCAGTGAATGGACGATTCCTCAAGCACTTTTACAGCTAATGAAGGTAAGAGACTTGTCTTTCATTGTATATATCGGTGTGACAGAGATTGAATAAAGACTCCATATCCCAATGGAATGTTTGCAGAGTAGTAGATAGGTTTGGTTGAGTGGACAGAAGGCACTGATCTACAGGTTCTTGACACCTCACAAGGAGGCTTTCATCCCGTAGCAGGAGCCACATGTTATAACTAGATGTTGTTCTTAGGTTATTTGTCTTATTTTTTCAAGCATTGGTTTACTATGATTTTACATTTTAAGTTGGTTTTGAGAATTTTTGGCAATCAATACTTTTTGTTTGATTTAATGCTTTTAATGGTTAGATTTATTTCATTTTTATGGGTTTTAAGGTTGTTCTTTGGTCTTATTAGTTAATATATATATAAGCTTTCAAAAACTTACAATAAAGTTTATTTAAAAATTTAAGCTTATCCTAACCCTTTTTTTAAGCTTTGGTTAAAAAAATATGCAAAAGAGGATTCCTGTACCGCATGAGTGAAGGTCAAAGAACAAAAGCGCTACAAGAATCTCAAGCCTGCGAAATTATGGTAAATAGTGGTGGTGTTTTGTAATCGAAGACAGTAGGAGACGTTAAACACCTATAAGGATAGAAGTATACGTGTTTAGAGCCCAGTGATCATTATAATAGGTATATGAGAAGCTGCAAGGATCATGGTCATACATGTCAGGTTTTCGATTGGTAAATTCATTGAAGAAAGCGGTTGGAGATCGTGGCTGCTGCAGAGTAAAGAATCGAAGGTTTTTGAACACTTATCGAAGATATAATGGGGCATATTTAGTATTTCAGTTTATGATAATGACAGCTGTGTAACCAGGTATTAAAATCATTGACATAGTCGTCGTCTATTTTGACACGGTGTTGGTTGTGGATTACTGGAAAAAAACGTAAACCTGTTTGTCATAAATTTTCTTGGTTGTAATTTCGTTGTTGCAAAGAACCATTTCGAATATTTTTGAACTCGTATACAGTCTAGGGTTCAAAAAATGAAAAAAATTGGTAAAACAAACAGAGTTGAACCCATGGATACAAGCTGGGCAAATTTTTTTCCTGATTGTGCGGCAATTTTTCAAACGGCTAGTTGGTTTGATTTCTTCCAGAGAATCAATGGCTTTAACCTAGAATTATAATATAGATTTGCTCAAGGTTTTGATAAGAACATTGTTTCATTTAACACCCTCAAATTTGAACTCACCAGAGATTTAATTGAAGAAGCCACAGGCATAGCAGGTGATGGAGAACTTTGGTTCAAGAAAATACCCTTCACTTTCAATCCAAAAGATTTCTTATTGTCAGAGGTTGAAACCCTAGATTGGGGCAAGGGTGTATAGTTACACAAATTTAATCCTAAGTGGAGAGAGGCCATTAGAATTCTACAGAGTTACATCACTTGTGAGGGCAGATTTGCCTTAGTCTTCAAATATCATATCAGATTCCTCCAACATTTAAATCAAGATTCCAAAATGAATTTGCCCTTTTTCTTTTTGAAAATCCTGCAAAAAATGTTAGATAGAGTAAAAGGGCATAAAGACCACACTCAGCAATCTATCTTTCATCATGAAATTATAAAGTTGATTGTTAACATAGTCCTTCAGGAAAAGGGTAGAACATAAGAGCAATTTTTGTTTTGGTTAGGTATTCATACTCAACAAGAAGATCAACCAAAAAAGAGGTATATGAACAAACAAGGTTTCCTTGTAAAGAGGCTAAAGAGAGAAATAGCTGATGAGATGCTAAAGGACAGTATTCAAGAAGAAGGTTTAGTTCATAAAGTTGAGGAGTTTGTGTATGAAGAGATCAAAGGAGCACTTAATGAAAATCAAGAGCATTTTTCAAAGAATATAGAAGAGAGTCATATAGTTGACATAAAACAGGAAGAAGGAAGGAGTTCTTTGGAATAGAACCAAAGTTTCACAGGTGTGCAAGAAGATATAATGGAGTTTCCTATTCTAGATAAGTTGAAAGCTGATAATCTACAGAGTTCAAATGAAAAGTCTAAAGAATAGTCAGTTATAGCAGGATTAAAAGGTGAGACTGTACAACTCTTAGTTGTTAAGTATCAAGGAAAATCATTTGTAATTTTAGGAGGAGCAAAAACGAGATGGAGACCTAAAACAAGAGCTAAAAACAAATTAAGACTTAACATGAATTTTTTTTTTAATCCAAAGTAAGCTAAAGAGAAGGTTACTGTAATTGAGGGCTCTTCATCTCAAGAAGAATTGGAAGAAGATGAAGGCCTGGATTATAAGCAAGTTCATAGTAAGAAGGAACATTTAGTGACTCTAGAGTCATCACCAGGAAAAGACAAGGTTGCAAAACAACCAAAAGTTTTCAGTACTGAAAGAGATATGTCTCTAGAAGTTCCTATAGAAGAAGCAGATAAAGACGAAGAAGATCATGATTTGATTTTCAGGAAAATGAACATTCCATGGTTATTAGACAAGACTTCTACAGCAAAAGAGGGACTGTGCATAGATTTTGAAATCGAAAATCTGAAGAAGACAGTGAAGCAATGCAAATATCAAATCAGTTTTCTAAATGAAACAAACGAGGGTTTAGTCATGACTAACAAAAGGTTAAGGGAGGATCTTGATGACATAAACACACATCACCAGGAGTTAATTACTATTTCAAAAGAAGCTTTAAGAAGAAATAAGAAGACTCAAAGCTAGTTTGGGAAATTGAACCGAACAATTAAAGATTTCACCCAGCAAAATGAGAGACTGTCAAAGAAGATTGAAGATTTAGAAGCAGAGCAGCAGAGAACTACAAGGCAGTCACATGCCTTAGAAGGGATTGCATTACTAGCCGAGGCAGCCAAAAACCTATAAATATTACTACGGACAGGTGTCATGTGGTTTATTTTTGTAATAGCTAATAGTTTATTTTGAAAAGACAATCATCTTAGTAGCAGTTTCGAAGCTTAACCTAAAAGTTAGTTAGTTAGTTATGTAACTATTTTTTGATGAAAGAAGGATAAAAGTAGGAAATCAGATGGTGATAAGGTTGGAATTTTGACTCAAGGAGAGGCTTTTAAGCTGTGATATCTCAAGCTAGCACTTATAACTCTTATGTAAGTTCATGACCGTTATTGATTATATACAAACCGATAAGCCTTTTTACTTGTCATGTTGTTTCATTTCTGATTTGGTTGATTGCTCAATCTACAATTTAATTTCTTGTTTAAAGGTTTTATTCATGTAAATGCTTGTAGATTGTGGGTGGAAATCAGTATTTCATGTGTAATGTTTATGGCTTATTGAGATGTGTTTGATCCCTAGTCTATTTAACTTGTGTGTGATTTAGTTTTGTATTAGCTTGTTTATGTTTTACCTCCTTGTCTATGAAGTTTTAACCCAAAACCCTAAAAACTGATTTCATTCTATGTCTTTTGAGATTGTGTTAGCTTGTTCTTGTTTTAGTCTAGGAACAATTTCTAGCACAAACATATACTACTTTACGAAGTGGGAAGAGGAAATGCCTACCTTCAAAGTCGATGGCGAAACGACAATTTACTTTGTATTCAATGAAATCATTGCTCGTTTCGGTATACCAAAGCAGATTGTCAGTGACCATGGAAGTCACTTTCAGAACAACATGATGACCAAGTTGACCACCATTCTAGGGTTTAGGCAAGATCATTCATATTCCTTTTACCCTAAGGAGAATGGACAAGTAGAGGTGGTTAATAAAACCTTGAAAATCATTCTAAAGTGCACCATCAACATGAGTAGGTCAAATTGGCACATCATGTTGTACCCTGCACTTTGGGCATACCATAATAATGTCAAGAATGCTATTGGTTTCTCACCGTTCCAACTCGTTCATAGGGTAGAAGCAGTCACATCGGTTGAGTGTGAGATTCCATCCCTTAAGATTGTTATTCATGTGCTTCCTTACACTACGTATCTAAAATAATGTTTTCTTTACCTAGAGGAGTCTAAATGAACAACGCAGAGATGCATTGATTGCAAATGAGGCTCACAAGAATAGGGTCAAGAATGAATACATTAGAGCCATCAAACCAAGAGTTTTCTCCGAGGGAGAACTTTTTTTGCTCTAAGATCAAGACAAGGAACCCATGGAGGCAGGAAAATTTAAGTCAATGTGGTTAGGTCCCTACGTTGTGTGGAAAGTATTGAAAAATCGAGCTTATGAATTGACCGATTATGATGGAAATAAGTTTTCGGAGCCTAGAAATGGGCTCTACTTGAAGAAGTACTATGCTCAGGCATGGTACTTGTTCTTGTATTGTTAATGTATGTATTTTTATGTACAATAGGTCATTAGCTGGTTAGTGTTTCTTATACAGTATTTTGGTTGTTTCATATTTCATTCAAGTGGTTCGTAGGTTTTGCTGATGGTGCTAGTCGTCATACTTGTAATTTGGCTTCAGTCGCTTGGGTTATATACTCACCCTCAGGATAACTAGTTGCCTATAGTGGCACCTGCTTATGTCCCAAGACTAATAACGTGGCTGAATATAGTGTAGTTATTGAGTTGTTATGGGAATGTACCCTACGTGGCATTACCCATCTAGAGGTTAGACTTGACTCTCAGCTCATGGTTTCCCAAATTAATGGTGATTATCAGGTGTGAAACCCTAACTTTCTACCTCATTTTTTACGTGTTAGATTACTTAAAATAAAATTTGAATACATTTCATTCAATCACATTTCAAGAAATGAAAACAGAATTACTGATGCATATACAAATTACATACTGGATGGGCACTTAACACACACATTATAAAATAAATATAATAGAGACATTTGAGGCACATGTATATAACCATATATGTGTGTGTGTGTGTGTAATATGTCCATATATATAACGAGTTTTGATCCGAAGATCCTTCCACAAGTGTATCAATATACAAAAATAATAGGACCATAATCGATATATGCCTAAGTCTAGGCCTTCTCTTCGGCCTCCTTGGATGCGGCTACCTCTACAGCCTCCCTGTAATGAAATATGGCCCTAGTCACCCTTCTGAGAAGGCCTAGAAAGGTCGACAGAACTCCCACCACATACTCCTGCATGATCATAGGGATCCTCTCTATTCATAGTGTCGGGACATCCTAGGTAAGCCTCGATAGATTCCCCTCAATCACGCTTAGCATACTGTAGTCCCCGCCATGTACAGGTCGCACGAATGTCTTGGGATGCCCATCTTGGTGAACTAGTCCAACATCTGCATATAAAATATAAATAAGGGTCAAACTCATATACATATGTATATATAATTTTATGAATAAAACTCATAAAAATGAAATAATATAAAAATATAAAAACATACCTATCTCTCCCCATGCTCCCCTTGGAGGGAAAATGAGTTTAGGGTATCCTCAAAAATATATTCTGGCATATGGAAACTGCTCGAGAGCATGCACTTGTTTATCCCACTAAGAATAGAAGTCGTCATCGTAACTGCTATGGATCTCACCTTTTCCACCTTGACGGAGAAATATGTCCCCACATCTCGTGAGTCTAGGATGATGAGGTGAGATTGGTGGTAAAGGTACTACAGGGATGAGGGCAGGAACCCTTTCGAAGAATAACTCTACCAAGATGATAACATAGCCAAAGTTCCTTTTTCTACCCCTCTTGAAATCAAATTTTTTTTTTTTTCATTATTGGGATCATCCCTGCACACCAGTCAAATAGCCACTGCAACTTGCACGTGGTTCCATGTGGCCAAGTGTAACGTAGAAGAATGAGTAACCCTAGCTATTATGCTTACCATCATTTTCAATGGAAAGCTATTTATCTACGATATTGGGACACATGTCCCCGACTTCTATGTTCTAGGTAGGAAGTAAGTATTAATATAATCTGGCACGCTAAGAGAGTCACCACCCCTGTCAGTGCCCTAAATATTTAGAGGTGTGCCCCTATGAGACAGTCCTGTGATGAAATATGTATCATCTATTGTAAGCTCCAAGTCCTCTCCTTGGAGGTCAAAAAGTCCGAGCTCATGGTCCTACTACTCTATCAAAGTCTCTAGAAGACGGACTTGTGCTCTCATATTACATGTGCAATAGAACTTGAGCAAGACACTTCTTTGTAATGCTTGTAGAGTAGGGGAATATCACATTGCTTCTCAGTCCATGTATTCATGTTCCCTTTCTCTACACTCCAAGACCATTTTTGCCTACCCAATGCACACATCAAACCATTAGAATCCATTAAAATTCTATTACATTTGTGCATTTTAAAAAAATTAAAGGTTGCGCAGTATTCATGACTGTTCTTTCAGCACAACGTGAAGCATACACTAACTACAGTGCAACAACCCATGAATAAAATGTGTATTCACCACTTTAATAAAGCATACCCATGAATACTCCGTGAGGATTTTAGGGCACGCATAAAAGCATGAAATTTTGCATAAAAAAACAAAAATTGAATGGATAGAAAAGAGGAGAAAGAAGATATAACTAACCTGCCACTCACAGAATTGAAATTGGTCCAACATTTTGTCCACCACGATCAACTGAAGTCTGAAGGTAAAACTTGCCAAATATAGTAAATATTCCAAATGGTATGTTTATTTTGGGTTTTTGAACTATTTATAATAAAAAAATTCAAATTTTTTACCCATTGTCTACTGTTTAAATCCAATTTTTTAATAATGGACTAATACTGGTAATGGTCTTTTTTCTAGCTGCAACAGGTCTTGGATCATCGAAAAGTTGTTTTTTGTCACATATAGGGTTCGATTTGGTCCTCATTGCAGACTTTGAACTTATACCTTATCCATCACGAAACCCTAGGATCACCTTTTTGTCCATGGACTGTGGTGTAAAACCACTTTTACCTCGTACACATCATTGTTCTTCTGTGGATAGGGCCTCCTTCTCATGGGTACCCTAGTTTAGAGCACTTTATTATCTTTCTGGTACCCATGCCGTGGTTGTGTTAGGTTTGTGGGAGCCTTCTTAGTTTTTTTCATGACAAAATGAACCTCATTTTGCATCTTTTTTTGAGCTATACTCAATCATAAGGATCCCCACACTTATGGAATTTTCTTTAGGCCTTGGTTTGTCTCCTCAAAAAAGACTAGATTTCCGAGTAAACTTGTTCATTCAGACTCGTTAAGAATAAGTGAACGATCATCTACATTGGTGGTAAGTTATCTCTTTCTCGAACCATTTAGATTATTTACATGAAAGGACTACTCTCTTTTCTACGGAATTGAGAAGATTATCTTCAGGAATAGGTTTATCTTTTTTCTAAACTTGAGGGACTAAATTTACGGAAAATGAACACCCAGTATGAGCTTAGTTTTCTCTTTTTCGTGCTTTGGACCCAAACATGAAAAATATTCTGAGTGTATTCTATGTCTTTGTCATGATTGCAAAACCTAAATAACAAAGCATCGAGTTTACTATTGTAAGACCCATTTATCTTAATAAAATGTATCGTTCTGAGTGATATTGTCTTCCTTCACACTCATTAAACTCAAGCTATATGTTTCTTTTGAAGGTGCATCGGTCTGGAATTAGTTTACCCATTTTTCGGACCTTGCCGACTAAGTTCGAAAAAGGTATACCTTAGTCCTATGGGAGCTAAGAGAGTTCTTCTATGGATTCTTTTATACTTTTTCGACCTTGAGAGACTAAATTGAATGAAAAAGCACCCCCCTAGAGTCTTATTCAGAGTTATAAAACTCTCAAAACTATGAAAACACCAATGAGAATCTACTAGTTTGGGCTCATAAAATCCATGAATCAGTGAATATCAAGCATTATTCTCTCTCCTATTCAAGTTTGTCGAAAATGAAGAGAGACTCGAGTTCACTTTCTTGGAATCGTTAAAACTTGACGAGAAATATAAGGAAGAATTTCTCTCTTTGGGTTATAAACAGTGGCAACATGTCATCCTTGAACAAAGAAATCTATGAACTTTCTGATACTCATGTCTCAGTTTACACTTCCATCTCAGCTATTACTTCAAGTTTTTACTCCTCCACTTGTACTTTATACATGGGGAATCTGATCATGTATCATACATGATAGATAATTCTAGTTGTCATATATGCAAGTCAAAAGATGCCTTGGGTCATCTCTGTGTCGTGCTCACTATTCAAGGATCTGTACCTTTATCATATTATCCTGATTCTTATCATTATCATCTCTGAGAATTCCTTGTGTTTACTTTCCCCTATCCAATTTCCTAGTCACTCTTATGATATGTTGAAGGATTCATTTCCTTCCTACTCACATCATGGTTTCTCATCAGCATCCCTTGAAGATTAAGACCTAGAGTTTTGACAATGGTACCTTAGGATTCACTACCCTTATTGGTGAACTCATTTTCTTCAATTGTCAACATCACTCATTTACTGACATTTTGTTGAGTTCCTTCCATGCTCGACTTCAACTCATCTATTCACATGGTAGGGATTGTACTGGTTACTATGGATTTGTACAAATACCTTAGGTTCATACCTCTATAACCTAAGTTGCGCAATATTGTGTTATGTTTAGCAACACTACTTCCAGATTTTGAAGACCGATCATGGTATATTGTGGCTTTGATCCACCTTTGGAATATATGTTTCCTTATCGCCCATATCATATGATGTGATCAAATATTGTAGAGCTAATGGTCCTATTTATTGAAAATGGCATCCTCAAATATGATCTTGTATATGATTTTGATATGTATGTTTCAGGTACCTCCCTGCATCCTTGTTAACTGAGTTCTCAAAGAAAAAAATTTGTAATGTATTTCGGCCATCGCTTCCCTATGACCTCACACATTAAGCGGCATCTGTATCCTATGAAATGGAATTTCTCTGTCTGAGTACTGACATTCGATGTGTCGGTACACAAAAGGATAAAATGGATGTAGGTGGCCATGTATTCGCGACTATTTCCATGGAAACCCATGAATCATTCACAAGTATTGACATTGCAACCCATGAATACATGATCAGGTTTTGTATTCGTGGGTTTCCCTTATAAAATTCATGTATCACACGTGATCTTCTAGTATTAATAGTTGTGAATGCCCTAATCCAAAAATTAAAAAATTAAAATAAGTTTAGTCAAGGACAGTTGGGTCCCTAATCATAACTATCGCAACTTCCCCAACCATCTCAACCTTTGTACCCTCTCTCTTTCCTCATGTATAAATAGAGGGTAGGGGTTGAGGCTAAACATGATCAGTTCTAGAGCAAGGTTATGTTGGTGGATTTCCATTGGAAATATTAAAGAAACAGAACTCAGTTCCCTTGGCTAGCATAGGAGCACTTGTTTTAGATACTGGTTGTTATCTTCCATCACTTGTTTATCAATAAAGAGAGTATTTCTTCCAATTTTTGTCTTTGTACTCTTATGGATTATGTTTCTCAATTGTCTTGTTATTTCATTGCAAGCATATTATTTCATTGATCATCTATATAATATATAAGATATTGCAGGAAAGGTCTGGATCTTTGCAGGCGTTGGAGATTCCCTAGAATTTGTTGGAGAAACTTGGATTAAAGAAGAAAGCTAGGACCAACCTATGATAAGCAAAATACGCCTAATTTCTTCTGTATTTATTTTTCAATTTCTTCAATGGCTAAATGTCTGCAAGTTTATTTAGTACGTTGGTAACCCCAAATACCCTAGGTTATAAGGTTGTATTCTCCTAAACAACATGTTTCCTGAAGAATGGAAACTACATTTTGAGTTTAAATTGTTTTGGACAGTTTAAAGGTGAGACCTAGTCCAAAACACTAGCCTAAACTAGTAGGTGAATTGCAAAATTCTCACCGCATATTTCCTCTCACTCTTAATAATTGAACCGTGGGTTAATAATGAAAAAATATTATTAATATAAATTAATTATAAACATTCTTTTTAAAGGATCTTGATTACTCAAATGGGAAGGTTTAGTTAAACTACTAATGTTTTTCACTCGAAAATGGAAACGACATGGAAAATGTAAAAGAGATTCAAAATACAAAGTTTTTGCTTCTCTTTTTCTTTTCAAAAATGAAAATGAAAGACACAAATGAAAGACCTCTTTTTATCTTAAAAAAAAGGAGATACACCAATGCACCTAAGACTAATGGCAATAGCCTAAATGCATACAAATCAAAGACTTTTTCTTTTTTCTTTCTCTTTTAAAATGAAAAAAAATTGAATTATAAACAAGTATATGGATAGGATGTAAAGACAAAGCAACTGAACTTATGCACTATGTCCACAATAATAGAACCCTAAACCGACCTAAGGTATACCAAGACCTAACTTGGGAGAAAAAAATACATAATAGACCAATTAAACCACTTTGGCATAAATATTTTGACCAGCAAGATTAAGTAAGATAAGGATCATATGACTCACATGTCCAATCTATACATACTGATAGAGGTTGACCAAAGCACCATACAAACCAAAGTCATGCCAAGCAAGGAGATCAATCATATTGTTAAGCACAAGCCCAATTAATTCAAAAAGTATTCTAGCACCAATTTAATATCAATAACAAGGGATGACACCACTACCAAGGGGTCCTATGCAGACCCGGGAACCATAGGGACTCCAAAGACTGCAACTAAACCCTTCCAAAACAACCCTGAAAGTGAAAAAACTACTTACATGAGGGACAAACAAGCAAACAATACTGATATTAGAATGTGAGAATCATGTGGAAGCACTCTCCATTAGTGAGTATGACAGAAAAAATATACTGTGTACACTAGCATAAGCATGTGGGTACTAAAAGGTGAAAAAAGATGAATCCAACTCCTAAACTAACAAGGAAAGTGTCTACAAAGGCTCAAATATTGTTCCTAACTTGAAATGAAGACTTGGACCTGCAAATATACTAGAAAAATAGACCTTGGGGACCCCAAAGAAGATAGTCTTGTCCCTAGTGGATTCACTATTTTTGTTGTTATGGAAAGTGTTCCTATGACTCGAGTGAGGCCACCAATGTACTAGGGTTACAGACAGACATATAAGATTATGCAAGTACAAATTTTAGAAAAAGTTCAAGGGTTAGGAGGGTGTCTACCTTACAAACAGAATGTTGATCCAAGCTTCTCTTTGAGTCCTCCTCTTTCTATCTGATGAAGGAACCTTCAAAACCAGTTCAAGACCTCCCTCAAACCAATTTGACTACATATAAAAGATTGATATTCAAAAGAACATGAAACACTGATCTCATAAACATAAACATGTAATAAAAAACTAAGATACATCCATACACAGTGATTTGGAAAGGGAATAATTTAAATTATTTATTAATCAATGAAACAAGTACAAATATATACCTTCTCATCAATTAAGGCACCTCCTGAAACCTTCAATCTGGATCACCTTCTTCTCTCCTCCAAGAATCCCAACCTGTAAGCTTTACAACAAAGCTAGATGTAAACTAAGGCATAGGTAGGGGGAATTAGAGTCCAAATTATTCCAGCATAAAAATATTATATTCCAAGTTCCCTTTCATGGTCCTCTCTCCCCCTCTTATATAGTAAATGGATAAGATAGGGTCGAGGAGGAAGCAATTACAAGTGAGAAGGTAGTTCTAGAACCACCCAAACCACCCAAATTACGGAGTTTTTATATTTTTGGAGATTTTTTTTAGGTACACACTAGTGGAACACTAGAAACATGCGTTTGGAAAGGAAAAAATTCTAGTGAACCAAAGGTAAGGGGCGTTTTTGGGAAAAAAATGTCATTTTTAGGTTTTTTCCAAGGGTTTTCAGGAGGTGATTTGGTTTGCAAACTTGTTCATCAACTTCCTAAGTATCCAATGAACTAAGAAAGAGGTAAGGGAATCCTCTGTAAGTCCCAAATATGTCTTTTCCATCCATTACATTTCATTTGGGTGAGCGACAATAAGTTCATGAAGTGTCCTCATGCGACCAAAACATGTAAGTGTTGTCAGAGACGGAAAAGGGTCATTTTTTGCTATAGAACCTGTCCTACCTCCCTGATATGAAATATGATTGTATAGAAATATGGAAAATAGAGAAATTCCTTTTCTTCAAATTATGCAATTGCTAAAATCCTCTAATATGTGTTTGTGTATCTATGTCAGACAGTTGCCTGAAATATAATATCTCAAATAAAATTCAATCTATGTTTTTTGTTTTCTTTAAATTTCACAACTTCCACAATCCTTAATCTGCATTGGATAGTTTCCCAAAATACTATGTGTGAAAAACAATTGTGATATGTTCCTTCTTAGTTGTTCTGCATCTGAATAGAAATTCGAGCTTATTCACACTTTCTTTTTTGCGATCTACGATTTTACTCAGCAAGACTTTCGCACATTCGAACAATGGGTATCCTTACTTCCAATGCATTTACTTGTTGTTCATGTCTAGTTATATTGTGCACTATGGCGCCACTTCATATAATATTTTTTGTGATTAACGACCCATTGATACCCCCAAAAAACTCTAAACCTTGTCAAATAGTTAGATCTTCATTTTTCACAAGATTACTTCACTACATCCATCTCTTGCTTATTTATAATCCTCTTGACTCAATATATGTGTCCACTTGGTGAATTCCTTTTACTTCATATATCATCCCACTGAGTTGCATCTACATGTGTTAGCGTGTCACTTTTCACAAATCATCTTTGTATTTTATGATGCACATATGCCAACACTCTTGTGGGACTTTCACACACATCAGTTGCTAGCAAATATTTTTACCAACTTCTTTGTGAAACTTTTACACACACAAATTTCTCTTTATTCGTATTAGTATTTTCACATTTGTGTTATTTTCAATTATTATTCTATGTCCATGAATATGTGCACAATTGCAGCCATTGTCATACCAATATAATTGATTCTATCTGGCTCATTTGATCTTTGGTGCTTTAAACCTTTTGATTTTTGGTCCATCTGATTTGTGATCCTTTAGCATCAATGATTTCTCATCCATATAATTTGTGATCCTTTGACATCTTCGATCCTTTGACAACTTGATCCTTTGACATCTTCGATCCTTTGACAACTTTGATCCTTTGACATCAACGACAACATATATTCAACAATCTATTCAACAAATATTTCATTCTTCTTTCTCAAGCTATCTTTTGATTTTCTTTACTCTTTTTCAATTTTCCAGATCTATGTTCGCTATGTTCAAAACAAAGTCTAGATTTAAATAAAGCTTCATCTAGAGTTTTAGGTGCATCAAACTCAATTTTGTCTTGAAAATAAGGTGGAAGGCAACTTAAAAACCATTGGATTTTGACTTTTTTGTCCCTAATATAAGGAACATAGTGGATTAATTCCATAAATATGTTTATCAAGGCATCCATGGTCATAGATACCATATTTAACTCATGAAATTCTTTTATATTTTTGTTAAATAAACGTTTATACATGTACTTTTCTTGAAACATTTTCTTAAAACTTTCCCAAGTAGCAATTTTTTTCTTTTAGATTTTTGGTGAGCTTTAAATCTTGCCACCACCATGAAGCCTTTCCATTTAAATTATAAATGGCCAATTGTGCCTTCAACCTACTAGGATAGTCATATACGTTGAAATACTTCATCAATCCTAACAATCATTCTTCATCCTTTTCACCTACGTCTAATTCTCTTTCAAAGATATGTGATTTGATTTTCTCAAATTCTCTTTTTAATTTCTCCTTACTATATCTTTTACTTTTCTTTCTACCAGGAAAAGAGAAATAGGTGTTTGATGTACTATTACTATAGTAATGTTTTCTGTCAAAAGATGAACTAGAATAAGACTTATATTCATCTCCTTTCTCAATTTATGGATCTTTATTTTCTTTTTCATGTGTATGCCTCTTTTTCAGGTTACTAGATTTATGAACATATTGGTAACTTTTTGTATTTATGTTGATGTTTGTAGTAGGCTAACATTCATTTCTTGTGGTTCTTGTTTGTGTTTGAACTTGTCATCGTTGTAAATTTGAAATCTATCCTTTAAACATTGCATAATTTTCATTAATTTTGAAGGTGCAACATTTCTTTGATCACTGTTCTTTTCCTCATAATTCTGCTCTTCCTAATGTTGGGGTGAATTTAAATTCCCTTATTGACTAGAAGTCCTAATACCACTCATATTGTGTAAACTTTAATCTTGGGGTATTTAGTTTCTAATCTGTTCTCTAAGTTCCTCTTGCTGGGCTAAGGAATGCCAATCCCTTTCAACTTGTGTTCTACTTTGAGCTATGCTTAATGTCAAACTAAATAGTTGAGACAACACACAATTTTGAGTTCCAAAATTGGTTTGTATATCTGGTTGCGTTTGCTAGGACGATGTCATTTATCTTCTAGATGTAAATTTCTGATGTTGGCAAGAGAGAATTTGACTTGTTAGTTATTTTTTATATGTGTCAATCAGTTAGGTCCATTGGTCACTAAGTTTTGAACCTCAACTCTAATAACAATTTGTAGTGTCCCAAAAAAAAACACATTTTTTTTTAAAAGTATTGAATCAACTATGTCGCAATCATGACGAAAATACTTAATCACAATCATAACCAAATTATCTTGCTCGTAATATGAAATAAAGAATTATGTGCTGAATAAAAACATATAATTTGTAACTCAGAGATTTATAATTAAGATGATGTACTATAGTTATTTATAATTAATGTTCATTTCTCAATCCTATTTGTAATGACCTTTTTGCTTAGGTATACCTATTTGTAGTGATTATATTTATAACTTATGTAATTTAAAGTCCTATTTGTCATGACTTTTTTGCTTAGGTATACCTATTTACAACTTATATAATTTAAAGTCATCTGATCAGCTTATATATATATGGTCAATGCTATTTTTTTTTATATTGATGTTTTTAACGATCTTGCAATTCATAGATATGGATTTGAGGCTTACTTAACTTATAACTAACATCCTTTTTATATTCTTCTTGCAGGTTGTATGTTGGCTTAAACATTGGTCGTATGTTAGCTTAAACATTAGTTTGAAATGCAAAAGTTCTAAAACTCAATCACCTTAAGCATTTCTCTCTCTATATAAAAGTCAATCACCTTAAGCATCCGTCTCTCTTTTTGTAAATAACTATGCAATAAAAATGTTAAATGTTTTATATATATATATTCAGTGTTAAAAATGTTAAATGTTTTCTCTATATATATCTCGATGTTATAAATAATCGCTCCTAATTAATATATATAATCACTCCAAATACTGAGATAATTAATGTGTTATGTTTTCATAACATGTATTGGTGTATAGGTATATGTTTCTTGGGATCATATCTATCTTGCATACCTGTAGTAGTATTTATGTTCATTTTTTTCCTATCCCATTATGGCGTATGTATTGTTTGTAAATATTTTTACAGGCATGCCCTCAACAGGGCTCAACACTTATCTTTTAGCGTGGAGATGTCGTTATGTTTACTATAAGTGAGTTCTATAGGTCATAATATAAATTCAATGATAAACATGAGTTTGAAATCTCTTCTTGTTACTTTTCGATTGTATATGAAAAATTGTACACGGAATTTGTATAAGGGTTAGACTTAGTAGTAGTATATAATTTATAAGGGTTAGATTTAGTAGTAGTATATAATTTATGGTATGGGTTTAATTTTTCAGAAATATGATTTGTATTAATGGGGGCTTCATTTTGTTGACCAATATCTTATCACATTTATTTATAAAGAGGTGTTTTTAAATTGTAAAAAATAGGATCAATATATTGTAGGTATTGGAGGGTGGTGTAGGATACATGGGTTTATATGTATTAGGGGTACATAAAACTCTATCTCGTAAAAAAAATTTAATTGGAAATATATATTCGGAGGGCTATCAATAAAAAAATTTGGTAGGTATTTTTCAATATCTAATAAAATTAAAGTTATTCTTTAATATCCCATGAACTAAAGCACTATGGTATAATTTCACTGAATAAATACCCCATATTATCAATTTAATAATACTTAAAGGGTTCGAGCTCCAACCAATTAAGTCTTGTTCTAATTGTATGTATCATTTATTTGGTATGTCTCTATGGTATATTCTTTCTACGAGCTCAATCCCGAATCTATTTTCAATGTGGATAAAAGCCCTCGGATTTATTATGAACTCTTAAGTATTATTATTATTTGTTTTATAAACCTTCATGTGGACGTTATCTACTGGTTCAGCCATGTCTATGTCTTTATGATAATAAGAAGAAGAAAGTATATATATATATAGAGCTAGGGTTTGAGTTGTTTAAACATAAAATCTAGGTTTATAATCGAAATAAATAGAAGTAAACAAATTATATTTGAATCCTACATACAATAAATATAATTTAAAACAACTTATTATTCACTGTAATAAAACAACTATATTATCCTTCGTAATGGGAAAGAGGTTATTTACTTATGTTGATTCTTACATTGCTTATAGTAAAATACTATTAAAATTTTTGAGATGATATTAAGCTTATAGCTTTAATAAATAACAACTAATTTAACAATAAAACTAATTTTGCAGCTATAAAGATTTTGTAGAAACCTTATCTAGTATTTCTAAAAGATTAATACTAATAACAATATTAATTTATTAGTTGTATTTAATTCATAACAGTAAAACAAATAACCAAAAATTAAAATATAAAATGATAGAGAGTGATAAATTTATTAGACTTTTAGGTACAAGCTACTTGAGTGGCTTCTACTTTCCTCCTAGCCATAGACCATGCACATTTAGTAGTTGTTCATTCCACATGTCACCCTTGAGCCATAACAAACACACTAGAATAGGATAATACGGATTTGTTTTCTATCTTTTTAATTACTGCACATTAGTCACAAGGTTTTTTGCAAGCTATGTGTAATACTTATAATTTCAATCCCTTTCAAGAGAGTCTTCTCCAAGACTCGCCATGTTCCTTTCATGGTTCAATGAGCACTCAAAGGTTTACAACTAAACCATCGAGTGATCTAGAAACCGTTAAACTTGTAATGTTCACTCTCCGCAAAAATTTTACTTCTAGAATAGGCTCTATTAAGTATTCAGGTTTCTCTCTTCTTCATAGGAAAAAAGTCTTGTTTTTCTCCTCTTTCACACTTCTTATAGTTCTTTTATTTTTAAGAAGTAGTTATAGTTTGTTTCTCTCTTTTCTTTTATTAAATATTCATTAATGAATATTTTCCTCAATTTATTAGTTTGCATCTTTATTTCTTTTTATGTATTAATTAAAAGGTCATACCCTTCCTAGTGTACTTGGTCCCTCTTTTAAGTAGTTTCGACTCAAGAAGTTTGGAACATAAAGTAATATTTTTTTCTTTTATTAATGTATTTTGATGCTCCAGACTTTTCTCAACTCAACATCGATTTCAAAAACACATTCAATATTTTGCAATTTGGCACTCCAGAGTCATCGATTCGATACCATATAGTAAGATATAGATAAGAACATTCTTGATGCTCCAAAGTTACATGACTCAACATTAACTAAAAACACAAAAAAATATTATTTGCAAAGGAGTTCTAAACTCAAGATATTACAATAACAAAAGGTTTTATCATAGTATGAGGATCTTGAAATATCCATGAAGCCTTAGGATGCTAGAGGAATCCTCAATATGAGACATTGGCATAGGGATTGATCACATTCAGACACGTTTAGTAAATTTGTCATTTCAGATCCAAGATATTAAGAAATGAAAATATAAACAAGAATATATATGTTGTATCAAGTGTGAGGAATAACGTTTATCATAAAGATCAATGTCTATCACTTCAAGAATATATAGCTATATGGGATCCTAATCCTTGTAATCATGGAGGTGGACCCTAGTGTGAGATATGCGGGAATAAAGGTCATTGACAAAAAGAATGTTATTTTCTACAAAAGTATATAAATACTCCTAAGAACTTATATTGTATTTTTTGTAATTTTGTAGGCCATGATGAATCAAAGTGTTAAGCATACGAGCTTCTATCAGAACGTACTATACTCCTTCCCATCTATTTCCATGCGTAGCAGTGCTTTCAAGAACAATTAGAACATTATGGAAAAGATATTTTCCACCCACCCTTAAATTATATGGGTAAACACGAATCTAGATAGGGTGTTTCCCTCTCCAATTCAACTAGGTTAAAGAACCTATAGGCTCAGTCTCCGATTGTATCCTTGTAAAAAAGGTGTTAGTAACTCCTCACCCGCCAACATCTGCCTCTGTCTTCTCTCAGGTCATGGTTCAAGTGGAGTAAAGTAAATGATAGCTCTATGCAAATAGAGAGGATTTGATGCTTCTTATATAGCTCCACATTCATGCATGGAACTACCTATATTAGCACTCAAAACTGGTGGAGCAAGAAGCATAACATGCAGGGGAATATGGATAATCACTAAACACACATTTAGGATGTGATTTCATTACCAATCACCGAAAGTATCTTCGATCATTGGAATGGTCCAAAATCCTATCCAAATCCTATTTAGAGCAGAAAGATAATGATTTGTGACCCAAACTAAGGGTGACAGCCTGTAGATGAAAAGTTTTCATACTCTTGTCTCAACCAACTAACAAAATGGATTCAACCAGGTGATTTATTTATGGAATGGGTGCATAAGAGTATCACCCACCTATTGAAATGGGAAATGTTCAATGTAGATATGAGGGATCATCTTAGTTAACACATATCTATGTGATATCATCATATATTATCAATATTAATCTATTTCATAGTATTATGTGGAGTAGTAGTTGTAGTCCACATGCACTAATCTACTTTGCTACTAATTTCCTGAGTCTTAATTCCATGGGAATCAGCCTAAAGATACAATATTAAGGGAGTAATATTTATTTTAATGCCAATATAAGAGGCTCCAATCAAGGAAGGGGTGGATTTAGAAGACGAGGAAGAGGTGGATTTGGAAGAGGGAGAGGACAAATAATTCGTTATAACTATGGACAACCAAAACACTTCACAAGATATTTTCAAAATATATGCTTAACATGTACATTTTGTAAGGCATTGAATCATGCTACTAAATACTACCAATAGTTTATAGTGAATAATGAACCATAAACCATTTGTAGGAAAATAAAAGAGCATGTAGAGATTTGTGACTTACACTACAAAAATTTACCCCAAAATCTGACACCTTGCATGTCTGAAATTCGACACTTATCAGTCTCCTTTTCGACACATGCACTTTTTTTTTGCCATCGGTGGCATAACGTCAGATCTTTGACCTACGACTAATGTGGGTAAAATATCCAACAGACCATTGTGTTGCATATTAGACCGTATTTCCTTCCAAAGTGCCAATCAAAATTGCATAAACCGTCGGAAATCCGACATCGGTTGACCCTTGACGCGTCTAAAATACGACGGATAGAAGTGTCGGACGAATGGCACTACCGTCGGTGTTTTTATCCAGCAAGTGATTGATAACCGATGCCATCCGACACTAGAAGAGTCGGTCTTCCGATGCGGTCTAACACTTGAACCATCGGTCGTCCGACTAGTGGAAGCAACGGAGTCATGCCACAGACGTCGGATGTGTTTACCGGAGTGTTGGATGGTGTCAAAAAAGTGACGGACGTTGATGGATTTAGAAAAAAAAAATACAAAGATTAACTAATGAACATTAGAAAGATATATTTAACTAATTAAGACAATTGTTGAAATTCAGGGTTAGGTTAGGATTTGATATAAGATAATTAAAATTGTATACTTTAATGCATAACATAAAACCAAAAAAGATCTAATTACAGAACAATACTGTTGTAATAAATTCAAAACATAATTTTTGTCTCTTTCAACTTTGACACTCCAATGGTCATTATGTTAAAGTTGGTCCTTGAGATACAATTTTTCAATTGCAATGTACATAAACTAAACAATAAGAATAGAAGTCCTTTCATGTAAAACAAACTAACAACTAAAGAACAGAGATAATGAACTATAACAATGTTGGCTTAGATCTCATTTGGATCTTCCTTATACTTAGATACTTTGAGGGTAACATATTGTCATTGAAAGGACAAGTCACCAAAGGATCAGATGGAATACCTTGTGAGAGAGATAAGCTTTACATTTAAATATTCCCCTTATGATAGTAAACCTTTTGAAGTCTTATTGTTGCCTTGATTTGGTGGAAGAGCATGCCTAGAAACAAGGAAATTGTCTTCACATAAACAAACAAGATAGTAACATAATTAGAAATGTTTCTAGATTGACAATATTTCAATATGATGTGCATTTGACTTCAATTATGTACCCAATATTTACTCACCTGAGACGCCTAATGTACCCAAATTAATCTGTTGCAGTGTTGCACACTGTTGTTCTTTTGTAAGTGAATAATGGAAATTATTTCAATATGATGTGCATTTGAATTCGATTATGTACCAAATATTTTCTCAACTGAGACGGCTAATGTACCCAAACTAATCTGCTGCAGTGTTGCACAGTGTGGTTCTTTTGTAGGTGAATAATGGAAATTTTGGTCAGAAACTGAGGCCAACTTCCCTTGAAATATTGATGTGGTAGTACCAGAATCCGTGTTTATATTTTTTTTTCTGGTAAATTCAAATTAGGTAGCACTATCAATGCATGTGTTGCATTTAAAAAATGAATCTTCTCATTTGGTGGAGGACAGGAGGAAGTATCAACAGCAGGACTATAAATTGAAAAGTGAAAGTGGGAAGTATCAGCCAAAGATCCATCAGTTTCAGCTCACTTTATTTTTTTCCAAGAAGAATAAAACCCATTCCATATAATCGAGTTGGAGATGAGCCCTCTCTATTTATTTCTTCATCAAAATCGGGAAGGGAAAGGTTTAGATCATTTTTTAAAATACATTCCACCTTAATCCCTAAAATTTGTGGAGTTTTTAAGCTAAGTTTCAACCACTGGTTTTGATATTCTTCAGTTTCAGTTTGTCCATAAACAAATTTGACATTTTCCCAGTAAAACTTGACCATAATGCATTTTTCTCATTAATATTCGAAGAACTTTCCCTAATGTCATTAGGTGATTTTACTGGTCCAGTATCACAAAGACCTGGATTCTGGACATAATGATTTTCATAAGGAGAACTGTCTCTTCTATATAGATAGCTATTATAGTGACTGCGTCCTCTAGATTCCATAACTTCATATGTAATTTTTCAATTTGTACCATCCTTATTATGCACAGTGTCTTCACATTTGCAATTCTCACATGGAAAATCTCCACTTAGTTCCATTTATGTACTCCACCAATGGATTGAATCGATTTAAAAACCAGAAGGACTTGACCCAAACATTTAATATTCAAAACCACCTCTTACACGTTTCAAATATTTCAAATATTTATGATGTATCTCTCTAAAATGGGTCTAGGTTTATGGTGTGATTGTTATATTATCCACGATATCCTCATGTATATGATTTTGATGATGGTTCTCCAACCCAGTTCTGTTCTGGTTCAGGTGTGACCCTCGACTGATTATGGTTCTAGTTCTCATAACCTTGCTCTTTACATCACTATACTCAAAAATTGCATAGGTGGATGGAAGACTCCAATTGAATAGTGAATACAAGTTACAGTTCTAGATTTTAACACCAATAATGAGGTCTTACCAGAATTAAATATATGATAGAAAACCAATCAAACCAAGACAAAAACACATTTAAAAAATCAGTGAAAAAAGTAAATTAACAAATTTTAATTATTGGAATATTTGAACCAAGAATGAATCAGGTTTGTTGTACAACAATGACCGCATATACTTGAGTGCAAGATTTCAAATTTGTTTGGACAACAAAAGGTGTATATTTTGGGAATGCTAGAACGTGTAATAATTTTTTAAAAACAAAATCCAGCTATAAAAGAAAAAAATGAAGGAAGAATGAACATATCAAGAGCATCTGTTACCATATTCTGGGAAAATTTCAACAAGCTAACATCGTATAGATAATTTAAAAGAATCAATATTGCTATAATGACAGATTTTTTACTACATTCCACAAGCTCACTAGTTCATTTTCATATGATATTGTATTTCTGTATAGAACCTACACAAGTAAGGTGGATACCTGATCTATCTTAACACCTTTGTTTCTATAATCAAGAATGAAATCCATTTTTCACACTACCAAAAATGTGGGTTTGACTTTGAATGGAACATGGTTTGTTCAACACACTTCCTTTTATTTGAATTGAACATCATTTTCTTATCACACTTCAACACAGAATTCTGGACATGAACAAAGTATTTCATAGAAGCATGTTATATATTAACATTAACGCAACTAAGAAGTGAAGAATTGACCTGACTAGTCTGAATGAGAGAAACTATGACATTTTTTGTATGCTTCCACAGTTATTGCAGTTAAAGTTGTTGCTGGGGATGTAATCACTTGCACAAAAAATAACATGATTAGCAACTTCAATAATCCTACAATAGTTCTAAAGAATGGTGAAGTAGGAAACAAGCAGCATAACCAACTTAAGAGCTTGTTACCCACTCGCATGCTGAAAAAATTCTAGGGATTTGTTAAAGCGTTTCAATCCAATAAAAACTATTCCCCTACATTATATTAGCAGAACAAATGTTAAAATTTAACAGAACAAAATATCCATTTCCTAATAGTAAATAACAGAACATTTAATTTCAATAGAAGAGGAATTCATTTTTTCTATAGTGCCTAACTTTTTTGACAAAATTTATCTTAACTATACCCTATACCTATTACCACATACCCAAATACTAGAGATCCTTACTAGATACTCTGTACTCACAGCTGACACGTAGTCCACCCTTGAACCCATGCTACCCTTCTGATAATCAAATGAATTTAAACCTTTATGGGCTTCTAGGGAACACAATTCCCATGAGAGCCAACATTATCCAAAATTGATGTATATAAATGCATAAACTTTTCTAAGACTCTTCCTAATTACAAAATCTCCCCTTAAGGGTTTTATTAAACCTTGTGGAACTTGAAAAATTTTCATGGATCCTTAATTGGTTTTGGTAATGTTAGTAAATTTCACATTAGTAATAAGCCAATGATAGACCATGAGAAATCAGTTTCCTCATGGAGCAGTACTGTAACTCGACTGTTTCATGTCCCCACCTTATGATTTGATTGTTTTGTAATTCCACATACACATTTATGCATTGTTCAACTCCAAGCAATGTGTTTATTAAGTAATTTTTGTAACAAAAGCAACAGCAAAGAAACAAGCGAAGCAACAAGTTTTAAGCACTTGTAAACAACAACAAAGCAACAAGTTTTACCTATGATAGGGATGGAGGATTAGGCTATCAATGATTCCCAAAAAATACTGGCAGATGTTATTTCCTATTGAAATGAAGCCAATGCAACAACAGAAAGGGGTACAGAGGTAATTGCTTTTATAAGCAATTAATTCTTATTTAACCAAGATGTTTGTCAAAAAAATCCTCAACTACTATGTTTTTAAACTCAAAATATTACTTTCAATTTCAATGGATGTTTCAGTAAGTAATAGATCAGTTTGATACCTAGTTATCAATTATTGTAGGAAATGGAAATTGAAAGGTCATATCAAGAAGAGTTGACAAAGGAACTTGAAGGCATTCCATATTCCATTTAAATTTATGCATTGTCCAGACCACGTTCATAATAAATTCAAAATGTAAAGTCGACCCTAATTGGCTTACTGCTACATCACAACCATTTTCTACAACACACGAGAACAGGCTCACTCCTTCTTCTTTACTTCCCCATCCTTGTGATAGAGCAAGAAAATGAAGATTCAACACTGCACTTCCTGGCAGTTTTCCACTCAGGTGTAACTTGGAAGGGTTAATCCTTACAAGAGCTACAAGAGCTTGAAGAGATGCTAAAAGTATGCCAGGATCATTTGATGAAAGAAGGTGTGTGAAATGTTGCATAAAACATACAACTTTACATGTAAAGGATCAGATGGATCTTCTTCTTTTTTTGTCTTGCGTTGTATGTCTATATGGTGACACCATTGGATAAAAAAGTGCATAAGTTTGGGTGCATATAATAGACCTACCACTACCTCTATTTATTGTGACACAGGCTTCAATATGCACAGCTTCGAAATATGGATTAGAAGTAAGAAAAATAAACAACTCAAGTTATTGATAACTTTTGGGATCATGGTTATTTGTTGATAGTTTTCTCTTACCCTACAATTATGTTACAAAAGAATCCATCTATGAATTTACTCTGAAGCATATGTATGATTTAGTGGGATAAAGTAGGCAATGCACCCTATATAACATTATTATTGGATGAAATTGTGCTCAAGTCCAGGTATGTACACAAGTGATGAGACTATAAGTAAGGAAAATCAGCTAGTCAGGTTATTCATATTTTTAAAATTATGGTCATTTATTGGTAGTATTCTCTTACCCTACTATCATGTTGCAAAGGAAGCCATCAATTGAGCCTGTCTAGATTTAGTACTAAGACCATTCTTACATATTGGATGAAATCTTCCACCATTCAACTAGCGAGGCATATACCAAACAAATCTTATATAATGGTTTCTTTTTATGCTAATGAAAAATCATCATTTGTATTAAAAAAATAACATCTATGTGGCAAAAAAACCTTCAATTACAAGGCAGTCTTTGAGTTGCACAAGTCACATAGTTGTACTGTTTGGTCATATGAACATGTATGCCTATCCATTTGAAAAATTGTAAAGAAAGTAAACTAAATCAAATAATGACTCCGGCTAGATGCATATGACCATAAATCAACACTCTATACACTCGCTGCACCACAACTAACATAGTCTTTATTCCCTTCTATATTTAGTAACTCTTCATGTATAAACACAAAAAAGGAATCAATTGACCTATGAATACTAGTGGGCAATATGCTCTACAGTGTTGAAAATTTAGAAATTATTTCAAAAGAAAATCAACAAAAAATAATTACTCCAATACCTGGATTATGACATCCCACCACTTGACCATGCTATCATCACCTGCTGAAAGTAATGAAGTTTGTCCTATGAAGAATACCTCACCAATCCAATAAATGGAGACATCCATTACAAAACTAGTGGTTAAATCAAATGTTGATCCTTTGAATAGTTCCTTCCATCTTAGCTACAATATGCTATTGAATCATATGCATTACAAGAACGGTGGCATAGAGACTGTTGAAATAATATTTCTACAAGTTATAGTTTGATCGTGAGCTTCCCATTCTTCATAAATGTGTGAAGGATCTAGGGGAAAAATAGATGATCGGTATGGTCTTGTTGGAAAAGATTGATTTAAAAGTTAATGAGTGGATCTCACCTGTACATGAAGTGACTCATGGAAAAAATGTTAGGACTTTGCTTATCAAAATGGATCAAACATGAAAAAATTCAACATAGGAAAATAAGGAAATGTAGGACTCTGTGGATTAGATTAGAGTCCATAATCCAACAAACCATAGCAATTTAACAATTCAAAATGAATAAGCATTTGATGAATGCATGGTTAGGTTCCTGAAGAGGAATCTAATCCTCGGGATTTATGAAAAGATTTTAGATCTGTGACTGTCATGGAGAAGATTATGGATACTAAATATAAGGTTTCTCTCATATACCTAAAGTTCTTTTGTGCAGAATCCGAAAACGGCTAAATCTAGCAACATACTTAGTATTGAGCTGACAAAAAGAGATTCCTTTGACATTTTTTACTCATGCCAATATTTTTAATTTTTGAGCTAATATTTAAATAAATGGATGCATATGCAACTAAATTCTTGTGACAATAATTGTTTATTCTTTTGATTCTCCGAGTCTTAATCCTAGAGTTCAAGTTTTCCATCCCAAGGCCAGTATTTAGTCCATCACTTCTCTAAGTCATGTCTAGTCCTCAATGTCAATTTGTAATGACAAAAAAATAGTATGAATGAATTTAGGTTCCCACATTCAAATTTTAGGTGTCAACTCACTTGAGATCCATCGATATGTATCATATGAAAATATAGAAAATTGAAGACAAGTCACTTGGTAGAAAAGATATTGAGGAAGAAAAATGTTACACTTTTTAGTTGCATGGATTTGTTGGAAGATTTTGAGGTTCTCATGCATCCCACAAGAGGTGTTATCCCAATGTGATACCACCGTTATCCCATAACCTAAAATGTAATGGAATTTTTTTAAGGTTATTCAAAGTAAAAGTTTGGGGAATCCAACATTCCACCTCAAAACATAGGAGGAAAGAAATCATGGAGTGTAGTTTATAATTTAAGTTGTTTCAAGAAGTAGAGTTTAAATGAAAGTTTTTGTTAGTTTGTGAGAGTGGGTATTATTGGGATTGAACCTAACACCCAAGAATGTACACAGTTATACAAAGAAAAATATTTCACGCCGATGCATCAGATCAATATCTAGAACAATGTTGCAAATATCTCCAATTTCTCCCAATATTTCCAAAAATTTATTGAGCTTTAAAGTTTTCTATTGTTCCTGATGTTTTTGGTATTTCTTGTGTTTTTCAGTTCCAAACTTATGCTTGCTGATATTTTCTGAGTTTTTCAGCTCCAAGATTATGCCTACTAATATTTTCCTCGACATTTTCCCTAGTATTTCCAATATGTGTATATCTGGCCCGTCAATGATATATCCCAAGATGAAAATTGCAACATTGATCTGGAAAAATATTTGTAGCTAGGGATGCAATTTGGTAAGGGTGGTTGAAAATTGAAAAATGTGTTTGAAGCCATTTTGGAAAGCATTTATCTTTCAAGAGAAACTAGAGAAAAAAATCCAAATATGTGGAGACATGCACAATGTGAAATACTAAAGCCCTATGACCTTCTTTCTCACCAGGAATGTGTTTCGAGTGCCTCTGTGCACTTCATAAACACTTGTCAGGTTGTTTCAACAGATAGATTTTTCAAAGCTGAATTTTCTTGTTTTGGAACAACTCCAAACTTTTTGGTTTAATGATGAACCTAACAATGTAGAAATGTCAAGGATGTCAAAAGACCCCTTCCTAACTTGTAGAACGCTTACATAGTCTATATTCCTTCCTCTAGTGATTGTTTTTCGCCTCTATGTATGGTAATCATCATCATCAACTAAATGTATGTGTGTGCACATGCATAAATACCCAATACACAGCTCAATCAAACAAAAGAAAACATAGTTATACCTTGATTTCTAGATCTTCACACTGTCTTCTTATGCTTTACCTTTCAAAACATCATTCAACATACTTCATTTTTTGTCCTGTTGCAATAGTTTCATGTTAGGACCCATCAAATATATTTATGTTCGTTTATGAAAATAACAAAAAACAATCTAAATAAATACAATTCTATTACAATGTAAATTACAATACTATTCAACTATTCAAGTAAATTAATTGTTAAGAATATATCACCTGATAAAACATGGATAACCAAAAATACTATGTATATAAGGCCATCGATCTAATCAAAACTCCATTTCTTGCCTTTTAACTATGGAAATGTTTCTCAATGCTATCTGTAACAAGTTCCAATGGAGGAGTCAAATAGCAATAGTGAAAATTACACAGTAAAAATATAGAAATAGATGTTTTTTAATGTATTCATCCTTACCATTCATTGAGCTCCTCTCTGTTTCGAGAATAATTTAATATTCTCTACTAAACAGGACCAACCACGTGAAGGTGGAAGCTCTTATGGACCCTCCCCCCCATCACATCACTCTCAACTCCCCAAATCCAATGCCTATACTTGCAAATAACAATTTATTTCACTATTTCACAAAGCAAATAACAATGCATCTACAATGCAAATTATTTCACTCAATAGTTGAAAAATGATTTCATTAAATCATTCTTTAAAACATTTATTAAACCATTCAATCATTCAATAGCTGAAAAAACCATTCATTAACTCATTCATTAAAACATTTATTTAGTCAATGGAAGAAAAAAAATCAGTGAACAATTCAGTAAAGCATCCATTCATAAAAGACTGAGTTTGTGCTATGCTTTCAAAAATATATTTCAAATTTACAAAAAATTTTAGAGTGATGGATTTATAAAAGGCCTGTGCAGATATTCCGTGGCCTTAGAGTCCTATGTTTCCAAAATTTTCCATTCACCCCATTGCAATGTCAGACCCTTCTTTGAGAGCCTATCTGCATCCTTATTTTGCTCCCTGTAAACATGAGTGAAAGAGATTGATTCAAAGAATGAGAGAGAATGGGTTGTCTCTTCAAATAATGCATCTAGAGAAGTAGTTCTACATTTATGTATCTTATTCATCCAGTTTATAACCACCATTGAGTCACCATATACTTGTAACTGTCTGCAATTTCTTTCATTGGTAAAACAGAGAAGTAATTTCAATGTCATGAGTTCTGCATAGCTGTTGGTTCCAGTTCCTAGGCCCAAAGAAATTTGAAAAAAATGACTTTGATTTAGATATAAGCATGCAGCTCCTGAGTTTGTGCACCGAATGCTTTTTTTCTTCCATCCAATTGCTATACCTCCAAAGTGGCCGATGGCACTTTGTGCTGTGAAAGAGTATTGCGGAAGAAGTGATGTTAAACTAGTTTCAACTTCCATCTCTGGACCCATTGTTTATTGTGGAAGGATGAATTCTGTTGATAGAACCTCCATCATCCTTTTTAGGGAAAGATTTTTCCGAGTGCTTGCCAGACCCCTACAGTTTAGGGAGACAAATTTCATTTGGGCACCCCATCTGGGGTTTGCACCACTCTAAGTGCCCCGAAAATGGTTTCTTGTCTGCTACTTTCCTGATCCCTGAGCGCCATGCTCTGGGCTGTAGAAAGGTGAGATGGTCTTCCTCTCCCTTTCCCTTTGGATGCGATCCTGACATTTACCCCTAGTCCTTTTGTAGGGATTTTTGGTTTTTGAGGGATTGGAACTTCTCATGAACAAAGGTGGAAATGTATAGAGGAGGACTTAGTGGGCGAGTCATTTTTTATGGTGGAAGGGGAGGCTACCTGGTTTGAATTGGAGATACTTTTGAATGCGAGGGAGGAGGTGTCGTTTTTGGGGGGAGGGGGACTGTTTGCGATAGGGGTAGGCAAAGATTTTTCCTCATTCAAAGATAAATCATTAAATTGATTGCTAAGGGAAGAAGTATTCATACCTGGTGGGGGAGACATGATCAGACGTTGTTCTGTCTATTGAGGAGGCCCTTATGCTGCTACTGCTCCCGCTCTTTTCGGTTGATCCAATGGTTGTTCTATGCCCTCCCACCTGAGAGGATTTTCGTCTGAAGCTGTGTTCAGATCAGTTTATTTGGAGCTCGAGGCCTCTGTTCTCCTAACCCACCTCTTATTCCAGTTGTTGAGGGAATAAAGTTTGGGTAGTTGCTTGCCAAATGTCTTGTTTCATGAAATTTGTGGCATCGAAACGGGAGCCCTTCATAGTCCAACAGTTGTTTTTTTTGCTTGTTTTTCCATATAAAATTAGAGGCTTCCGGAAGACTGGTTCTGATGTTCAAAGAGACCAGGATCCTGGCTACCTTTTTGATATCCGTCTGCTGAAACGAGAGGTCAGCTTCAATGAAAGTCCCCAGCTCATTCCCGATTTCCCTAAGCCAGGCTGGGTTCCAGAATTCCAATGGTAGTCCTGGCAGGCGAACCCAGACTGGTATTGTATCCAGTTGCTATGTTTCCACATCGAACAAGGGGGTCCACTGCTTTAGCTGAAACAAGGTTTTCCCAGATGTCCAGACTCTACTGCCTATGAGGTCTGCATCCTCTCTGCATCTGAACCGGAAGCTTAACCATTCATTTGCAAGCGAATTAATAACCGGGCCTTCACCTTGAAGCCCTGTCCAATTTTTCCTAGCCCATTCCTTCATTTTTTCCAGCTTTGGGTTTCTTCCTGTGGTTGTGATTTTCCCGATTAGGGTTAATCCGTCCATCTCCAGTGCTTCTTCCATGGGGCACCCAGGTCCACAAATTATGTTAAAATCTCTTCGTGTGGGATTTAAACACTGATTATTTTGTTTCCTGGAGGTGATTTGGGTGCCTTCGTCTTTTGCGATGGAGTTCCAGTTCGAGATTCCGTCCAATTGCTCAGAGGCTTCTCTTGTGCGTGCTCCCTATGACACTGAAGGATCGATTTCCCTGTTTGGGGTTCCTTATGGTTCCTCCTGGGGAATTTTGATGAAAATGGTTGCTACAGTTGTGCTCTGAGGTTGGAATAATGAGTATGGGCCTCCTCCTAAGGCCAGGTTCAATGGTCGTGCTGTGAACACACCTAGCAGTTCTTCATCTGGTGGAGAAACTAGAACCCTGCTCTCTTCATCTAGCAGAGAAACCAAAACCCTGCTCTCACTTCCAGCTGTCAAATTTTCCAGCATGTTCTGCACTGTGTCTAGGGACAATATACCGGTAATTTTCGGTGAGGAGAAGATGTTGAGCTCTTGCTGCCACAAGTCAACATAGTTGTCTGCCATGTCTACTGGACCTACTCCAAATTTACAAAAACCTCGAAACTCAAATGACTGTCCAAAACGAAAACGAGCTGTCATTTCTTATAATATAGTATTATATACTTTTATTTTATAAACCGTCCGTCGGATCTCTGATGCTTCAGTGTCGTAGATACGCTAGTTTTTCTTTCGCAGACGTTAATAAACCGCCCTGGAAGTGTCGGTTCCCCATCGGATAACCGCCAGTGTTGCTTTCGCAGACGTTGAATATCTGACCCTGGTAGTGTCGAAAATTTGACTCACATGTGTCGGATATTCGACAGATCTACAAATATTCTATTATCAGCATTCTGATGATTCATTGTTATCCGACACATCTATGGAAATGTCAGATGACGTCATATTCTAACGTCGAAATTCGGGTTCAAATCTTTTAGTGTTAGTGCTTAGATTGGGGATTACAACATGGATTTTATTAGTTTGGTAATGGGATTGGATGTAAATGTACTTACCAAGCAAACATGGGAAAACATGGGCATGCTTAATCTTGTATGGTCTCCAAGACAATTGAGGATGGAAAATCAACAAAAAGTGGTCCCATTTGGTAAATTAGTAGGGGTATGTGCTGATGTGGATGGACTGCGAAGTTTTGCATATTTTGAAGTTATTTAAATAATAGATGAAACTAACCCTTATCCAACATTATTTGATATAGCTTGAGAAACATATAATCAAGTTATTATCAACTTGAAAAAGAGACCAATGATGTTTGAAGGGGGGAAATTAGAGTTATTACACCCTTGGATCCTATAGAAGCTTAGAGATATGTTAAGCCTATTAAAGACAAAATTGATGCTTAGGAATTGAAGAATATTTATAAAATGACTTCCAAAATGGATGACTATATTAACCCTATAGCATATGGTAATCTTAGATGGCATAATATCATCTCACGTGCATCATATTCAAATGAAGGACTAGAGAATTGGGAAAATAGGTTGCATGAAGTATTCATGAAAAGGTGCGCTCACATTACCAAATCATCGTGTTGGATTGGGACATAGGTATGTAATCCACGTATGTATGATGGTTTAACAAAGTTAGACTCTTTTATTTCTGAGTTTGAGTTGCAAGTTCTATAGCAACAAAGGCTGTTAACATTAGATGTATCCCTAAAGGCTACCCCAACAAGATGGTGGAATGCTCATAAGAACAACATAGAAGGTTGGTTGTAGTGTAAAATGATTTTAAAAACAAGATTTTGGAAAAGGAATAGAGTATGTTGGGGTGAAGTACAATGGTTTAACTAGTCGCACAGAACATGTAGTGGAATATACTATGACATGGATAAATGTACCTAAGTCTGCGTGGGTATATATGTTTGTTCACACATTTGATACCGTTCCTAGGAACTGGTATACAGAGTTGGAATTGTGACATGGAACTATAGATTCGGAAGATATTATCATGAACTTTAAATCAACTTTTAATTTTGAATATGAGATTCCAACAATGGATGCATTCCCGCAAGTTATTAAGAAGAAAGTTTTTGAAGAAGTTCCTTTACCTATATATGACATGCCAAATTAGGTTGTGTTGTAGCTACAACAGATCCCATGTTTTATCCAAAAACATGGGAGCCCTAATTTTTATATGCAGAGGTAATGTTTAATTTCCTTAGTCAATTTTGGGGGTTGTTCATCCTGTCTACATGCATTCTCACCTTTGACATTATTTGATTTAGTTAACAATTTTCCCTTTTGAAATTTTATACATTTTTGTGTGTTTTTTGTGAGTTGCGGAAAGAATTAATTTTTCCCAAAATTTTATCTTTCCAGCAACCCGCATATGCGGATTGCAGAGATGACAGAAGGTTATTCAAATAAGCGCACTTTACGCACCCACAACCTGCAATTGTGGATTGCAGGAAGGTCTTTATTCCACGCTGTGTTTTATGTTCCACAACCCGCAACCCACAATTGTGGATTGCGAAATGTTAATTTTTGTTGAGTTTGTTCTCTCCACAACCCGCAACCCACATTGCGTATTGCGTATTGTGGAATGCGCATTATTTTCATTTTTATTTTATTTTTATTTTATTCATTTGAGTTGGCTTTTATCATTTCAGTTGGTTCCATAATCTCGGTGGTTAAATTAACATCTTATATTTCACATTCCCCACCGAGATTTAGTCTTCATTGCATAAGCTGATTTATTTAATTGGTTTTTGGAGATTTCAAACATATTGTCATTTGATTCCAACTATTGTGTGTAATGATTTCTTATCCTTATTTGAACCTGTTTGAGTCATTTACATGCTTCAATTTTGACTAATTAAGTTCATATGATGTTTCGGTAGTCTTGGCAACAAATTTGAACTTCATTGAAACAATAAGTTTAAAGAGCATCTTGATGGGTTATAATAATTTGATTGAACATTTTTTTTAATCCTTTTGATTTGTGACTCGAAGGGTGTATATCAAATAGTGGAGCCGTGCATTTAATTCTCAAATTTGAAAGGATTGATGAATTTTACTAGGTTTGAATATTTTTTGTCATTTTGGGAAAATCTATAATTTTACGACAAATATTTTTCAAGGATTTGTTATGTATAATTCAATTGAATTCTAAAAAAAAAAAAAACATGCTTTGAAACCGTGGAAAGAGTCAATAATTTTTCATTAAGCAAAATATTATATTTTACAAAGAATAATTAGCTTTGCTAGTTGATAAGATTATTATTATTGTTTAAATTATATTTGATATACTTTTTGAAAGAAAATATTAATAATTTATTTATATAATTTACTTTAATATATCATGCTATTTACAATGTTAATGCATAGTATTTCACTAAACCCAAATTTGTTGTTGCCGTGAAGGATGAAGTTTAAAAAACGGATCGCGCACCTGTAGAAGTCATGTTTTTGCATGGAGGATTGTGAGCAAATCGTGAGGAATTAGCTTACACAGTTGAAAACCCACTTCCCAAATGGGCTTATTTACCTATAATTCAATATATTTTTTCAAATATATCAACAGTTTGGGAGAAAAACATCACCGAACAGAGGTGAATTTTCTAGAAATTTATTTCGGTCATTTTTACATAGTTGAACGAACCAAACATGTGGGGATTTGATGCTATTGTTTCCACTACTGTTCACTGCTATAAATTCGACCTCATCATTATGAGAAAGCAATAGGGAAGGGTTGATCTCTGCATATGGGGGAATGGAATTTCTTCTTTTCTCTTCTGACTGACTCTTTCGAGATCAGTTTACTGTACTTTAAAGAGTAGAGTTGGAGGTGCCACCGTGGGGATGATAATCGCCAAGGAAGGAATGGAGAAACACTGTTTCACTTGTAATCATGTAATTTTTTGCAGAACAATGAATCAAAGTTAGTTTCTTTTGGCATCTTCTTTGGGTAAATTATCAAATTTCTTTGATGATGTCTGATTCTTCACCTAAATTATAAATGAACGCTGCTGATTTTGCATCCAATCATTAACGCATTGATATATGATTTGGATTTCTCTTAATTCATGAGTCTTTATGTACTTATATTTTAATTAAATTTATTTGATTAAAATATTTATCTATTTCTGCAAATGATTCACAGAAACTATGAAATCAATAATTCATGTTAATTTTTCAATTAACATAAGAGTTACAAGGTAATCTTGGATATGGTTGATCTTTAAATTATTATCAGTAATTTTAATTGCTTGATTACATTTGTAGTAATAAGTTAAATAATTTAAGTTTTCATTTTTGTTAAGTTTATGAAATAACTTATTTGAATTCGAACCAAGTTACCTTGCACAGGGTGAATATACTTCTTTTATATAAGATCTAACTTAGCTTAGATTTCTTTCAAAGTAGATTTATCTTAGGTTTAGATCCACCCTTACAATTAGGACACTTCGATATTCCCTTGTAGGAAGACAGGTCCTTTCAGGATCAAACACTCACAAGTGCCAGTGGACGCCTTTGTATCCATGGGTGTTAACCACACCAGATAGTTCGAGGATAGTGTAATACTTGCGTAGGATTATCTGAATCATTTTCCTAGGTTTTCATCCTTGTTGTTTTCCGTGGACACCTTTCCAACACCTACATAATCGAGGCTTCCACCAATGACGATAGAAGGAGGGCCATCAGACATGTAAGATCATTTGAGCTATCTTAATCATATTATCTTAAAATGGATCCAGCTCGAAAATCTTTATATAGTTCCATTTTTGCTCATGAGTATTTATTTAGTTGTTTTTCTAGGAAAATTAGTTTTCATTTTCAAACATATTTGTTGAAGCAACTGATAGAAGTAAAATTCGATAGTGAGAGATAAATTTTAGCACAAGAACATGTTCTTCAATTTACCTATAACTGTTTTGATAGCAAAATTATGGATCTAGATGTTTTGTGCACATTTTTAGCCTTCACATTCGAAGGACGAGTCAAAGAGTGGTTTGTAACCTTACCTTTTGCATCTGTCCATTCTTTTAAACATTTTCTAGATATTTTCATACTTTCTTTTGGACATTATGACTTTGTTAGATTATGTAATCAATGGAAACAACTCACTATAAAAAAGGGTGAATCATTTGAATATTTTGTAATTAGAACTTTTAATCTCTATTGTAGATTCCCTCTAACAGGTTGTCCTATGATACATGAATGGTTTCAGCACACTAGTTATGGTTCGCATGAATCTTATCAATTCGTAGATGTTATATCTAAATTATACATTGATAATCATCCACTTCTTGGTTTAGATTTGTATGAAGAATATAAGGATTTAAAAATTGTAGAAATGACTTCCTTCTCTTTCTTATATATGGATCATAATCAATATGATTATTCGGATGAATTAAATGTTGATATGTCCATGTCTATTTCACATGAAATTCAAAGTCTAGCTAATCATGGAGGATTTCATTTTTCTATAGAAGATTCTTCTAAAGTACAAGGGAATAGTTCTAATCATAATATTGAACCATCTTCTTCTATCATAAGTAAAGAGCTTCAAGATTCTGATATTTATGATTATGTTAATCCTTTAATAGATCTTGAATTAACTAATTGTTCTCGAATTTGTGATATGTTTTCCCAATTACCATTTTATGACCTAAATGATTTTATAGGAGAGCATATTTCACGAGATGATGATACTACATTAGAAGAAGAAGAAAATTATGATTTGAAACCTTTCATATATATCTCTTTTGAAGAGAAAACCCCTCTTAAACAATCTCGATCTGAAAATATTCTACAAAGAGATGAATTTCATGCACTTATTTCTTCTTCATATTTTTCTTTGTACCATGATCTATTTGATAACAATGGCATTCAATCATACATTTCAAATTCTAATTCTACATTGTTAAGTCTTAAAGAGGTACAAGTTAATTATGAAATGCATGAAGAAGACCAAAAAGACTCTTATCCTTGTCATCAATCCACGTCTTCTTGTCATTCTTCTTTGCTGGAAATGAATACTATTTCTAATGACACTCTAATGTTTATTTTCAGAATTCTTCCTTTTATGATTCATCATTAAATGAGGAAACATTTTCTTCTTACAATCATTTTCTTGATGAAGAAGATTCTTATGAGAATATCAATGATACTAGTTCTATACTTATAACATTTCATATCTTTAACTCTTCTCAAGTAAATAACAAAATGCATTTTGATCTCTTTGAGAATTTCCAATTTAATCAACCAATTTATTATGATTTTTACGATTATAAGTTGGAATGAATTGGATGCCATTTTGTTGATCTTATTCAAGAAAACGTTCCTAAGAGATAATTGTTCAAGAAGAAGTTTCGGAACCATATAATACTAATGTTGATTTTCTTTCAAATAATTCATTTCATTGCATAAATCTTTCGAACTCGTTATCTCATTCTTTTGATTTTCATTGTACATACCATGATTGGGTTGTTGATTGGCTTGAGAAAACTTTCTTAGCAAGATTTCATTATTATTGTAAAATTGTGTTTTCCTTATTTGTGTATAAAGATGGTAAGGTTCCATTCTTTTTATTTTGTACATAAATTTCCTCTTATTTGCTTTAATGTATTCTTTTTTCATTTTTATTTGCAAGCATTCATATCATGCTTTCTGATTATTCACTTCTTCATTTTTGGAGGATTCCATATGCTTTCATGGTTGTATTGGAAATTCGATTATACTTAGTTTTTTTTTTTAGAGTAGTGTAGGAGTAGGTGTATAATAGATTTAGATTATTATTTTGGTTTTTTTCAATAAAATATTTGCGAAAACAAGCCAATTGCGAGTTGGAAATGACGCTTCTTCAGATGCATTCAGGGAAGTATTTTTATTCTCTTCCACTTTCTATTATTAATGCCCTCACTGATTATTTTATTGGTTCAAATCATTACTGTTTGATTTATGTCTTTAGTTTTAAATTATAATGATATTTTCATGAAATTTTTTGAATTAATTCTCTCCCAATTTTAAGTGCAAGAATATTTTAACATGAGACAAAGTATTAAAATTAGAACATCTTCATTTCTCACGAATTTTTATCTTTCCTGGATATGCATTTAAAAAAAGGGTTTTTATATATTTTGTTGTCTTAAATAAATTTATGTGACAAATAAAATTAAAACGAATGAGATTAAATTTATTCTAAGAATTTTTTATTAATCAATTTAATTAATCGATTCAATATATTTACAATTTCTGAATTGATATAATTACTCTCTTTACAATAACAAATTCCTTCTATTCTACAAATATGACAAACAAATCTCTCTTTTGTTCACATGAGACAATTTCTTAAGGATTATTTTTGCAATTATTTTACATTTTAATTAAGGCCTTTTTTGTTTCTCGTGATCTATTAAAAACAAAATTCTTAATCACTAATTTTTCTTTTAGTGAGTGATATAGTTGTGAGATTTTGATTTACTATTGGTTCCACTTGTATATATGTTTGATTTTATCATTCTTACATTTTCTTTTCTTGCTGGTTTGTTTTGAGTTTTTCATGATTTTCACTTTTAAAATAAAGGACCTTATCACTCTTTTACAGTCTCAAAGTCTTATCTATTAAGGAAATTTTTTATAAATGTTTTCTACTTCCTTGAAATCAAATGTTTTGATTAGTTAATCTCTTATTGTGAAAAATCAATAACAGACCGTGTTGATAATTCTATTTGAATCTTTCTGTCATCATCCTTAGAAATTTATCTTTAACTCAACATGAACATATGAGTTTGAATTTAATTACTTTTAAGGGAATCAGTTTCAAGAAAGAAGTTTCAATTTGTAAACATTAGTAATCTATAGATCCCTTACGCCATCCTTTCTCTTAAGGAATTTTCTAAGTCTGCTCCCCCATTTACTAGGCTAACTCAAATTGAGATCAGAATATTACACATAGTTTGCATATTTATTTAAATTTGTTATTTGGGATATAAGCCATAAGGAAAAATGGGTTAAAAGATTTCCATGTTGAGGCTATGGACAGCCGCGAACTGCAGTGGCTCTGTCTGTGGTGTTTTGGGATTCCAAATCATAAATATTATATATATATTTAATTAAGAATACTTTTCCATCCCACACTCGTAGAGAGTCGCATGATGCTGATTACCTATTAGTAAATTGAGTCATTGTATAGCTATGTATATAAATCAGTAAATTGAGACTAGAACACTCGAAAGTAAGGTTAAAAGGCATCCCTGTCACAGCTATAGACATCGTTGTCTGTAGGGTCTTTACTGTGGTATTGGAGTCATTTCTTAATACTATGTCTTATATGATTAGCTTGATTTCTCGAGGTTAATTCCTGGTAAAGTTTTTTATTCTTACATCTTATAAATAATTTATTTTGAAAAATGAGTTTATCTTTAGAAACATTTTTGGATAATGATGGGAATGACTTGGATGTTTTAGAAGTTTTAAGTCTGACCAATACTATATCATTCAGTGATAAATCTATTCAAATTATTTGAGATGTAGCATGTGAAAGTATTTTATTTCCATTCTTAATTTTTATAGATTTCAATACTGTAATTCAGAGATAACGAGTTCTTCCCATCTAGTTGCCATTTGTTGTAGCTACAACAGATCCCATGTTTTATCCAAAAACATGGGAGCCCTAATTTTTATATGCAAAGGTAATGTTTAATTTCCTTAGTCAATTTTGGGGGTTGTTCATCCTGTCTGCATGCATTCTCACCTTTGATATAATTTTATTTAGTTAACAATTTTCCCTTTCGAAAGTTTATACATTTTTGTGTGTTTTTTGTGAGTTGCGGAAATAATTATTTTTTCCCAAAAGTTTGTCTTTCCCACAACCCGCATATGCGGATTGCAAAGATGACAAAGAGTTATTCAAATAAGTGCACTTTACGCATTCGCAACCCGCAATTGTGGATTGCGAGAATATATTTACTCCGCGATGTGTTTTATGTTCCACAAACCCTAACCCGCAATTATGGATTACAGATTCCAGAATTTTTTGGTCACTTGTTGAGTTTGTTCTCTCCACAACCCGCAACCCGCATCGCAGATTTCAGATTGTGAAATGTGCATTATTTTCATTTTTATTTATTTGTTTTTTATTCTTTTGAGTTGGTTTTTATCAATTCAGTTGGTTCCATAATCTCGGTGGTTACTTTAACATGTTATCTTTCACATTTCCCACCTAAATTTGGTCTTCACCGCATAAGCTTATTTATTTTATTGGTTTTTGGAGATTTCAAAGATATTTACATTTGAGTCTTACTATTGTGTGTAATGATTTCTTATCCTTATTTGAACATGTTTGAGTCATTTACATGCTTCAATTTTGACTAATTAAGTTCATATGATGTTTCGGTAGTCTTGGAAACAAATTTGAACTTCATTGAATCAATAAGTTTAAAGAGCATCTTGACGAATCATAACAATTTGATTAAATATTTTTTTTTAATCCTTTTGATTTATGAATCGAAAGGGTGTATATCAAATAGTGGAACCGTTCCTTTAATTCTCAAATTTCAAAGGATTGATGAATTTTACTAGCTTTGAATATTTTTTTCGTCCTTTTGGAAAAATCTATAATTTGACGACAAATATTTTTCAAGGATTTGTTATGTATAATTCAAATAAATCCTAAAAAAAACATGCTTTCAAACCATGGAGAGAGTCAATAATTTTTCATCAAGCAAAATATTATATTTTACAAAGAATAATTAGCTTTGCTGGTTGGTAAGATTATTATTATTGTTTAAATTATATTCGATATACTTTTTGAAAGACAATATTAATAATTTATTTACATAATTGACTTTAATATATCATTTTATTTACAATGTCAATGCATAATATTTCATTAAACCCTAATTTGTTGTTGTCGTGAAGGATGAAGTTTAAAAAACGGATCGCGCGCCTGTAGAAGTCATGCTTTTGCATGGAGGATTGTGAGATAAGTGTGAGGAATTAACTAAAACGGTTGAAAACCCACTTCCCAAATGGGCTCATTTATTCTTATAGGGAATAGTTTTGTAAATATATCAAAGGTTTGGGAGAAAAGCGTGACCGAGCAGAGGTGATTTTTTCAGAAATTTATTCCGTTCGTTTTTGCATAGTTGAACGAACCTGGGGATTTGATGCTATCCTTCCCACTGCTCTTCACTGCTATAAATTCGATCTCATCATTATGAGAAAGAAGGAGGGTGGGGTTGATCTCTGCATATGGGATAATGTAATTTCTTCTTTTCTCTTCTCTAACTCTTTTGAGATCGGTTTACTGTACTTTAAAGAGTAGAGTTGGAGGCACTGCCATGGGGAAGATAATCGCCAGGGAAGGACTGGAGAAACATTGTTTAACTTGTAATCATGTAATTTTTTGCTAAACAATGAATCAAATTTAGTTTCTTTTGGCATCTTCTTTGGGTAAATTATCAAATTTCTTTGATGATGTTTGATTTCTTCACCTCAATTATCTATGAAAACTGTTGATTTTGCAGCGAGTCATTAACGCATTGATCTATGATTTGGATTTCTCTTAATTCAAGAGTCGTTGTGTACTTATATTTTAATTAAATTTCTTTGATTAAAATCTTTATCTATTTCTGCAAATGATTCACAGAAACTATTGAATCAATAATTCATGTTAATTTTTCAATTAACATAAGAGTTACAAAGTAATCTTGGATATGCTTGTTATTTAAATTATTATCAGTAATTTTAATTGCTTGATTACATTTGAAGTAATAAGTTAAATAATTTAACTTTGCATTTTTGTTAAGTTGATGAAATAACTTATTTGAATTCGAACCAAGTTACCTTGCACATGGTGAATATACTTCTTTTAAATCATATCTAACTTAGCTTATATTTCTTTTAAGGTAGAGTTATCATAGGTTTAGATCCACCCTTACAGTTAGGACACTTCCATCTTCCCTTGTAGGAAGACAGATCCTTTCAGGATCAAACACTCATAAGTTCCAACGGAGGCCTTTGTATCCGTGGGTGTTATCTACACGAAACAATTCGACAATAGGGTAATACTTGCGTAGGATTATTTGAAGGCTTTCGTTGGGTTTTCATCCCCTGTTGTTTGCCTTGGAGACCTTTCCAGCACCTACACAATTAAGGATTCAACAGGATGCAACATTTCAACATGCATTGGAATGTTATAATACTACTATAACTTAAGAAGGTGATGACCCTAGGGACCTGCATATACCAGAGAAAGAAGGTAACCACGATATAGAAGGACCTAAAGTAGAATTTTCTAATTTTATATAGCCACTAAATACTAGAAAAGTAAATATTGGTTCAGAAGAGAACCCTAAGTTTTTCAACATTGGGGATTATTGGGATGATGAAACTGTTGGAAAATTTATTAATTTATTACATGAATATGAGGATCTCTTCCCCACCAAGTTTTTAGAAATGAAGGGTATTGTTGGTGACTTAGGAGAGATGAAAATTCAATTTAATATTTATATTACTATTAAACATCAACCCTACATATTAAATCCAAGATATAAAGAGAAAGTGAAGGATGAAATTGATAGGATGTTGGATGTATGAAACATTAAACCCGTTGAAGAATCAGAATGGATTAGTCATATGGAAGCATAATTAAAGAATGAAAGTGATGCATGTTCTATGGTTCTCATTGTAATAACTTTCTTTATTAAGAAGTTTTTATGACTCACTTGTGTGCTAGTTAAAGGGTGGAACTTTTAGATATTTTGAAAATGCCTCAAGTTGTAGGTATTTAATTGCATTTATGGTTAGGTGATTTATACTGTGAACCTTGGGGTAACAACTTTCTGCATTTCAAGCTAGTCTCATAAGTTACTCACTACCAGCATCTTTGACTCTAGTTAATGCAAGTAAACATTTTGATAGAAATTGTTAATTGCTACAAATATGATTTTAGGTAAGATAATTCACATGCGTATTCATATTAAATGAGCATGAATATTGTATGATATTTTTTTATTTATTAACAATATCATACTAACTAATTTATATTTGAACACAAAATGAATATAAAACACTAAATTAGTAGTTTATATTGATTGATAATGAACACAAATACAATGAATATAAAACTAATAAATTAATCATTTATATTAAATAATAATGAACAAAAATGAAATGAATATAAAACTACTACATTATCAAGAAAATATTATTACAATTGAAAAAATTGTGACTAAAAACCCAATTAAAATTTGCACATATGCGACTATTGTTTTTGACGTGATGGCTAATAGTAGCTAATTTATAATATCTTATAACATGACCATCATTTAGTTGTATTTTTTTAGTCATTAATTGGTTTCCTTGATTTATCATCTAGTAGTATATTTAGTCATGTATTTTGTCATTGATTGTTACAATTAATGATCAAATGCACAACTAAATATACTACTATATGATAAATCAAGGAAACCAATTGATAACTGTTGGGAATATTATTAATCCTCTATTTGACCAAATAGTTGATTTGTCAATTTTCCTAGCTTAGGAGGTATTCATCACTCCACTATTGCATGGGGGGCACACCTAGGGGACGCCTGCCACTTATTGCACCACCTGAGTGCCACCTGCATTCTCCAACAATTGATTCTAGTAGGTATTCAGTTAAGTCCAGTTATGTTATGATTCCCATCAGTCAGGTGACTCTCTGTCACTCTAGCTCTAGTTTGCAAGATTTAAGGGAGGTAGGGAGAATTTTCTCACCTACCCACATCATTTAACTAGTTGTGAACTATTTTAGTGATCCAGAGTTGCATTAGTGAGCTCTTGTGGTGATTTTCCCACACTAAGTTAGCTCAAGAGTCAATGTGAGTTGGTAGATTTGAATCCTATATTAGGAATTCAAATTATGTTATATTTATAACCATTGTATTACATATTATTTACAAAATATGTGGATTAATAGTTATTAATCGAAATGTATCATTTATTCCAATTATTCATCTCATGTGTATTTTATTTTACATGGATTATTGATCTGAGTTTATCAATTGCTCTCTCTCTCTCTCTCTCTCTCTCTCTCTCTCTCTCTCTCTCTCTCTCTCTACAATTCTCCATTTGAATTATACAGTCCTGATGATCCTGTGCTTAATTTAATTTTACATGGTATCATAGCTGGTATCAAGGCCAAAAACAAACCTCAGAAGCTTTCATTGATGCACCATAAGATATTGGGTTCCACATAAATCCTTGAATTATTTCCTTGCTCCCTCTGGATTCTATCCAAACAAGACTATCCAAGCATGATGCACCTAGAAAAAGTGCATATGTCAAAGTAGAGAGTTTTTGGTCTAATTTGATTCAAATTGAATTGCTTTTATAGTGTTTTTTGCAAGTACAACTTCAATATGATTTTATATTAGTTCCTCCTCTATCACCATTCAATTATGTCGAGTGGAAATTGAATATGGTTTCATATATTGAGAGCCATGATCTCCTTGATGTGTCCCTTGGAGCTGGTAAAGAATCTTATGAAGAGGAAAATGATTGGCTAAATGACTGTGATAGAGAATATGGAAGTATGGGTATGGTAATAACTCCTAATATGCGTTATCTGATGGAATCTATTGAGTATCCATTCAAGATCTAGAAAAATATAGATAGAGATTTTGGTGTGAAGAAAGAAGTAGATAATAATTGGAGCGAATCCAACTCATCCTCAAGTGTTCTTCCTTCAATTCTTTCTGATGAAGTTGTTCAAGATGAAGAAATAACAGAATATTCAACTCATTCAATTCCAAATGTTGAAAGATTCCTTGTAGTGACTCCTTCACGTATTGCTCTAGAAGTTTATGAGATCTATGATATCTCATGTTCTCATACAATTGACACAAAAGAAGACATTTGAACCTCCATTGTTGAAGAAAAAATCTCCTTCCATCCTACTTAGTCATTCTCTATTTATTATTCTATTCTAAATTATGTGCAAAGTTTGTGAGTGAAAGCTTAGGGAGCTAAAGATAAATTTTATTCCCCTCTCTACAATCATGTTGGTGGTGTGCAAAAAAGTTATGCTATGCATGTTTTAGAATAAATATCATGTCTTAGGAGTGATTCATTCACCATCATTGATATAGAGCTTCCAACAAATTCCTACCTGATTGCTTGCACCAGTTCTTAGAGTTTTATTGAAGAAGGAGAAAATAGTGCATCTTCCATCTCAGTGGCACACTTGGAAACTTTCTTCATCATTATTGGATCTAATATCACCTTATTTTGTTCAAATTTCAAGTTTCAAGACATTTCATTCATGCTTATGATTGTTCTGATCAATATTGGTGTGAAAAAACAAGCAACTCAAGTCTCTTTCAAACTTGATGATGGGGATTCGATGCCAACTTCTTCTCATGAGTTTGTTGATATGTAATATTGTGATTTCATGGATATTTTTAAATCTATATCAGATTATAGATCTCACACATTCGCTCTCTATGGTTTCATGCCTTGTCCTCACATGATCACATGCTCATATTTTCACAGTAAAGATAGAGACCTCTTGCATTTGCTTGTACACTTGGTCCTCACATCTAGAGCTGAATTTTACTTCACATGGTTCAATGTTCAAAGTTGCAACATCTCAGTTACTTGGGTTTACCTCACATGGTTCTAATTCTCAAGCACGTTTTTCTCTTTTGTCAGACTATCTTAGTTTATCTACATTGTCCCATAACCTATTATGCAGTCGTCTATGTTCCTGGTTTAGTTGAGTAGATCCATGTTGTTCCAAAGAAGAAAAATCCTTCAGACATAATCATTTATTTTCGAGATGTTCACATTAACAGTTTCAGGATACTAGTGCACAAAAGTACCATCACACTGATTGCATAAATCTTTTCACATTTTTTTACTCAAGAAGAATTTTTTCTCTTACTATGAAAGCTTGATCCTAATTTTCCTGCTTATTTTGAGGGGGGTCGGGGTTCCCATGAGTTTTTTCCCATTTACCTTATTTTTTAAGAAGTTCCTTTTACATTTATATTGTATGGGTGACTTTTGGTCTTAGTTGTCAACGCCCAGGTTATCCAAAGTCGGGATTAAGGGGGGGTGTTGGGATTATTATTAATCCTCCCTTTGACCACACAGTCCATTTTCCTATTTTCCTAGCTAAGGAGGTCTTCATCACTCCACTTGTGCATGGGGGACACATCTAGGTGACACCTAGTAGTTACTGCACCTATCTACATGAGCTTAGGTGCAACAGGGACCAATACCTATAATTTAGGAACCCACTCTGAGTGCCACCAGGAATCTCCATTAGTTTACTCTAGCAGGTATTAAGTTAAGTCTAGTTATGCTCTGATTCCCATCAGTTTTATCACTCTCAATCACTCTAGCACTATTTTGCATTATTTAAGGGAGGTATGGCGAATTTTATCACCTACACACATTAGTTAACTGTTTGTGAACTGCTTTAGTGATCCAGAGTTGCATTACTGAGCTCTAGCGGTGACTTTCCCACATTGAGTTAGCTCTTAAGTCAATCTGAGTTGGTATATTCGAATCCTATCTTAGGATTTCGAATTATACTATATGTATAACCATTATATTACATATTATTTACTGAATATGTGTATTAATACCGATTGATGGAAATATATCATTTATTCCAATTATTGGTCTCGTGATTATTTTATTTTCCATGGATTATTGATCTGAGTTTATCAATTTCCCTCTCTCTCTTATACAATTATCCATTTGTATTAAGAAGGCCTAATTATCCTATTCTTCATTGGATTTTAAAATGACTAACCAAAATGTGACTAAAAGTTAGTCACGTTATAAGATATTGAAAATTAGCTATTATTAGTCATCAACTGAAAAATAGCCATTTATATGCAAACTTTAGTTGTTTTTTAGTAACAAATTAGTCATTTTGTACTAGCATAATGACATTGATCCAAATATATCAGTATGTACTAACTATAGTATTTCCTTAGACCTGGTGGCTCTAGATAGAAAACTTACACAACTCTATTTAAGATAAATAAAATGTTCACAGAAGTGTACTTATAAAGAATTATTAGGGATATCTTTGACTATACCTTTGTTGTGCATAGAATGAATACCTTTATCACCAATATGTCCCATATGTTGATTCCACAACATGATTGAGTCAAATAGACAACAATATATGCTATCTGATTTAGGAAATACTATATTCACCCATCAACTGGTATCTATTATTCCCAATACATTGTACAGTATTCTAGCTTGAAATCCTCTCATCAGTACCACCTCTCCTCACACCATTTTACATGAATATTTCTCAAAAAAAGCATACACACCTACATTTCCCATCTTGCTCGAAAATATCACATTTCAAGCCAAACTTTGATTATATAGCGGAGGATTTACATTTTCCTCTATCTATCAATCGACCTCTAATCATCATAGCATCATGGGTTGATCCTTCCATGTTCCTCCTCCTCATCTCTTCTGACAACGTAAATGAAACCACATTGTTGATATTCGATGTGGTATTATTGCTAGCCATAATACTGATACATTTATCCCATGATCCTAGCAAAGAACACAATAGAATAATACATGTATCCTCATCTGTGATTTTGATATCACAAACAACAACTAACTGACAACAATATTGAATGCATTCAAGTGCTCTATTATTGATTCGGCCTCATGTATCCTCAAAAGATATAGCTTATTCCAAAGAAACAACTTGTTAAATAGAGATTATGTTTGATACAAGTTCCCAAACATTTCCTATAATTTCTTTACAATATTTTCTCCTAAGACCTTCAACAATACAGAATCTACTTAACAAAGTTAGATCGTACTCCTTTATTTCATTTTGAATTCCTATCAATATTTCAACGAAATGCCTATCATAGTTGTCCTGGGGCTGAAAACAACCGATTTCTCTTGATCTACAAATATATCCTCAATTTTGAGATCCCAAATCTCAAATTATGTCCATTAAATTGTTCAATTTATTTTTGTGAAATGTTGGCCATTCTAACTAAGAATTAATGTTCTAGAACTCCCATTAAAACTAGGTACTCTCCATATCTAGGATCAATTTAAAAACCACTCAATAACAAAGGAGTCCCCTTGAATCCAAATATAGCTTTGATACCATGTCAAAGAATTCACTACCAATTTCAGTGATTATGCATAATGATTCTAACAATTAGATATAACAAAATTTAACAATAGAAAAAACACAGTCACACAATACATAAACAATTATCTTGGAAAAATATTTGTAATAAAAAACTACCAAACCAGTGAGATTTACCTTTCATTTATTAACAATACCCTTAAACAATGTTAAAAAAACAATTTATTAGATCGTAACAACTCATGGATGAATCCAATAAACTTTACTTCTCAACTCATACAAGTTCTCTTACAACTGCTACTTATCCTTTCACATTACATCATAATTATAGATGCAATACTGTAATTCACACAAAAACCGAAATAGATACACCTAACTATTCCATTAATGGATATCCATAACTTCCTAACAACTTTGTGTTATTGTGTTACAGCCAAATTGGCTTAGTAAACCTTAGCCGATTGCTAGTCAAGCCTCTCGGTATCCAAGTGGTCATCGAATTTATTCTTGCTTTATGCTTGTTGACTTATCATCGACCCATCGTGGTCGTAAACCAATCGACTATTCTAGTCAGTTAGTTGACAACATTTCCATTATTTGTCAACTTTAATTCTAGTAAGTGAGTCAACCATACTTCCACCGTCAATCAACTTTAATTCCCGTCGACTTATGGATGCTTTGACTATCAACTTCAACCATTGATTTACATGCAAAGATTATAACATTCCCAAAATTATGGAACCATTGAAGATGGCTAATGAAGTGATGAATAGTTAATTATAATGAGGGGTATTGGGTAGATTTTCTAAAATGTCTCACAAAATTTCCAATAGTTAACAAAATATGACTCGAGTCCAAATGCATCCCAAATGAAACCCAATCAAAATCCTATTGTTTATACACTAAGATACCCGTGCCAAATGTGGATACGGGGTTTGGCCTCAAAAGGTCATGTATTTCCTCCACAAAGAGTTAGGTGGATCATTGTGATGAACAAAAAAAACTTGACATAATATTTAATGTCCTTGGGCAATGTACCTTCTTATCTAGGTTTGATCACACTTTCTATAGCATGATTTTATAAGTCCCCTAAAAGTAAAAACCACTAGTGTTTCATATGAAAAAGATTAAGGGGCCGTGTTTGGATTCCTAGCCCAACAATCCTAAATTGAACTATAAATTGTTTTCTGAACCCTTTGTAGAGAAATTTATATTTTTTCAAGCTGTGATTTTGTTTTAAATGGTCAAATTTGATTTAGGTGTGTTAACGGAGGTCATTCAAACATCTTATGATGTTTCTGATTCATCAAGATCTCCTTATCGGTGCAATATGAAGAGCATACTTGAATGAGAAGAGTCTTTAGGTCCCTTGGTGTGTGTTTGAAGTTAACACACACATGTGCGATTGACAATTCTTGAAGTAAAATATCTTTCAAATAACTTATAAGAACATGGAGAAAGGAGACATGAACATATGTGGTTCGCTACTTCTTAAATGATTTCTTTAAAGTGCAATTATTTTGCAAAAAAAATACTAAACACAAGCAAAGTGAAAGGGGACTTATTTGTCTCTTCTTGTCTTTTTTCATTTTCCAAGATCACTTTATGGCTGCAGGGAAAAGAGGCTACTAGGATTCTAGTGGTTTTAGGTCCCGTGTTTGTGTGAAGAGTGGATTTGGTCTAAGTTGCTTTAAATAGAAAGAAATATACAAGCAACTAGAGGGTAAATTATTGCAAGTTAAATCGTATGCCTAGACTAAAAATTCTTTTAAAAACTAATAAAGATTATGATATTATACTCTAGTGTGAGATAGGAGGTTGTTGGCCACTTCCAAGCTCAATTCCTAAGAAAAATGAAGTTACAAAAGATATTATTTCCCCTTTATTTAAACTAAGTGATTTGAATGCCTAAATAAGTTAAAGGAATTTGTGGTTTATTTGAATTATTTAAGCAATGTGAATATCCATGTGGATTGCAATTTTGAACCAAAGAAAGCTAAAACACACAAATTTGGATTATCCACATGGAATATTGGATTCTTAGTCACACTACAGTGCATATTTTGAGTTAATCATTCATGAAAAAAAACAGTGCATGAAAATACACTCAAAAGACACATAACAATGTGGTCCAGTAGAGGTTCCAATGCCTGTGTGAAATATACATGTGTGTGTGAATAAGGAAAATTTTCACGACAATGCAATTGTTTGAAAAAAAACCACAAGTTTTCATGTGAAATAGACGACAAGATATGCATGGCCTAGAAAATGATGAAAAAATGGAGTCCATCTTAAAAAATACATGGTTCAAGGGTATAAATACCAATTTAATGATCCTATAAGAGCCCTAAATCAATTAATACACAAGACGACAACCTAAAGATGTGAAAAAAAAACATAAAATGGAGTTGTCAATCCTAGTGAGAAAAATGGCCCAAGTGTGGGAAATTCTTCTTTCCCTTGCAAGTTGTAGGAAAGGAAACATGAGGTTAGTAAGTATAGTAAGCAATGCTAAAGGTATTGAAGAAATAAAACACATATAATGACTACTTTGAAGAGAAATTTCATAAATGGCATAAAACAAAACAAGGAGATGAGCTTCAACCAAATGTACATGTCCAAGCAAAAATATTTAATACAATGGAGTCACCCATGAGAATTTTTCTTGTAAATGGTATCTAACACTCCCTTTGGGAGGGTCCTTTTATCTCTCTCAAATTGCTTGTTAACTAACTTAAAATGATGAAGAGTAAATACTTGCTTCTTGAAGAAGTGAGATTGGAATGCCACTTGATGATGAGAATGAGGATGAAAGACGGTTCTCTGAAATTGATTCTTGCAACACAATTGTACTTATCATTTCTCCTTGTGAAATGCATGCACATGGCTTCTTTTTATAGGCCACATGGAGGTTCCACAAATAACTAGTTCTTCATGTGAATGCTCCCTCTCATAAGTGGATTCATGATACAAGTATGGGGATTTTAAATTCCCAAGCATGCGAAGAAGGATAATCCAAATTCATTAGATCCAAAATGTTGTTTCAAATATTTGAATGCATTGTGGATATTAATGGTACACTTTTTGGTATGACCACACAAGTTTTGAGAGATTTTCCATGCAATATTACACAAGTTTTTTTTACAAACCCACATGGTTTGTCCAGAGTGTAAATTCTTCATTCATTGTTCTATTTCACATATTTATTTTGTTGATGAATAAGTCTTATGAGATGCATGTTATATGTCGATGATGTCTTCCTATAATAATCATTGAAGTGTTGCATTTGTACAAACATTAGGTTATAATAAAGCACATATGTCAATCAACCGTACATCATGATATAAATGGGTACTTGTATAATCTCATCAAACATTTCCTCCTTCTTAGGAGGTCTTCACCTTTGTGTAAGAAACATCATAAATTCCATTCCTTTTATCAATATTTTTATATCTACAATCCTTCTTATAATTCCCATCTTCACCACATTTCCAACTAATTTCCTTAAATATATAGATCTACCTTTACATTCAATTCTCCCCCATGAAGAATTATTTTTCTTTACCTATCACAAAAAAAGAATCCATACTTTGACTATCCATGGTTTTCCATCTCATTTTCTCTAATAACAAGGATTCTACTATATCCTCAAACTTTAATATCGATTGGGTAGCACTACTAATTGCTACAGTTAGATTACTCCCATAGTCTAAGAAAGACAATTTGACTTACCAAAATATTCAAGACATTTATATGATATGTCACTAGTTTTCCGCTTATCCGACCTTAGATGAAACAACTCCTTTCAAAGAGATGACTTGTTTACCAGACACTTTAACTGATACAGGGTCCCTAACTTTCCCCACAACTTCTTTTTGGTGTCTTCTTAAAATTCATTCAGCAACACCAAATTTAAGTGAATATGAATTGTACTTCTCATATTTCTTTCTATCTTTTCCCATTATTATTTATCCATAGAAGTAGGTTGTGTGCCTAGATCCACAATATCCCACTAATCTAGATCTACAGAAATATATCCCATCGTGATCTTCCATATATCGAATCTCTGACCATTAAATTTCTCAATCTTGATTTTATAACTACTTGCCAAATTTCTCCTTCAACACATGAATCACCATTTTAGAAATCCCACTGAACCCAAAATTATATAGACCCAAGATAAACTTACTCTATAAAATGAACCAAACCCTTAACAATAAAGGCACCCCCCTAAAGAAATTATTTGAGCTCTGATACAACATATAAGTTTTAACTTGTGAATTGAAACACTACATACAAATTATTAAGCAAAATAGAGATTAAATAATGGAATTCACACAATACACAAAGTTTTTCCTTAGAAACCCTTAACCGAGAAAACCAACAAAACTTAAAGCCATGCCTCTTTATTTCTCAATTTATTTTCCCAAACACTCACAAAAAAATATTTAGGCATTCCATAGCATCCAAAGCCCTAATTTTTTAAATTAGATTAGATTATTGCAATGTCTCTTTTTTGAAATTTTATTAAATTACCAAATTTTCCACTGTTTTTCCCTATTTCGACCTTTGACTAGTTTTGATGTCTAGGTCTCCAAATTGGTCCAAATGCTCCCAATATTAACAGAAAGTATATGAATGATATTAAGGTTTTAATATGATTTTCAGGGGATATTTATGACCCTGTAAAGGCTTCTTCAAACTTGTTTAATATTTTGGTCGAGGTAGGAGTTGTGGCTAGTAATTTGGGGTTCTAATTCCCCCACAATGAATACTGAAAATGGCTTTCCAAATGGAATCAAACCCACTCAAATTTATAAATGGAAGTAGGGTACATGTAAATGAAATCAATATTAACTCATATGCATCACCATTCAACTTTTAATGTCTGCTATAACTCCCTTAAATTAGATGTAAAAAAAACTAGTTTCAACCTTGGGGTAAATGGCATTGTTTCTTCATTGTTTAACATTTATACATGAAATATTTTGGGTATTTAGACCTGATATTCTTCTGAAATTTAAATACATAAATAAAATTCCATTCATCCATAAACCATAATTATTTTAATTATCCATCAACATCAAATTGGTTCAAACAAGATAGTGGGGAAATGGCACTATTTCTTCATTGATTAACATTTTTACATGAAATCCTAAAGTCTTTTGACCTAAGATTATTATGAACTTGAAATACATATAATTTACATCAGAACATAAAATAATGGGGAATTATAATCTCTCCCAGAGAAATTAGTATCTCACCAAATGTGCCTCAGTCCATAGAGTAAGAATATGCTGAGAAAACTTGGAATAGATGAAAGAACAAGATGATATTGTAGTGTCCACGATCTACCCTGTATATTGAACCTGTAACTTATGAATCCATTAAATCTCCATGAAATACCTGAGTGGCCTCTCCAAACACCAACTTGGATGGGAATCTTTCACCCACGAAATTGGCTAAGGCAAGAAAACTAGTCATCCACTAGCTCTCACAATTCACAAACAACATTTTATCAAATAAAAAAAAGCTCTTCTCTTGGTTGATTCATATATTTTATAAACATCCTTAGACTTCTAATTTTACCAATCCATCCACAAACTCAATCCAATTCGAATTTGGGTTTGTGCTCAAGATTTCCCATGTGTCCTCCCTTTCCTAGCCTTCCATCTTCCCCCAATTTGAGTAGGACCTCATTGAGCTTCCCCAAATCACATGAGAATCCTCTTGGATGCTATATTTCAACTTTACATGTCATATATGTCATTATTCAGCCTTCATATCTGATTTTTGTCATAAAATCTTCATCATTGTTGTCATAGAGCTAGGGAATCTAGTCCAAGTGTCTCACTAGCTTCAAATTGCCTCTTCCTCTTCCATGGGAGTTAATATTCCACTCCAATTCTACCTTAATTTATTCATTCCAAGTATATTTACCTTCCAACTCATCCCAATACCCTTGGTCTTCTTATGGATTCGAAATGAAAAGAGAAGGATGCCATCTGGCATAGAAAATCTAGCTTGTGTGGGTCCCACATCCTCCATGTGTCTTCAAGATCAATTTCCACTTTAATTTTTCCTTTTATTTATTTATTTGGCTCCTTTATTAAATATTTATGCCATTCTAATGTTCAAACATCATTTATTCCCCCCCTTATTCCAAATCCGAAATCTTCCACCCCCAACCTAGGAAATTGGTAATTTTCCTCCTTGGCCATTATTTGACCCTTAGCATCAAATTGAAAAAATCTCATGAATATGGAAAATGTGATTAGGCCATTGTGACCCAATGAAAAATTTGGGACATCACAAATCCTCCCTTCCCAATATTGCTTGTCCTTAAGCAATTTCAAACATGGGTGTTGAAGAACCTTCTTTCTGTATGATTCTTTGAAGTTGCCACTGAGTTGCTCAACTTTGAGTCTTTGAGATTCCATGAATATTTTAGATAGGAACCACCATGCTTGATACTGCACTAATCTGATTAAAATCACTTTATTAAGTGGGGAATCCATCTCCCATACTTCTTGTTTCCCAAAAAAATTGAAATCAATGGGACTAAAAACTATCCGAGGGTCCCATTGCTTGTATTGCACTCCAACAATTAAGAGTGCTCTCCAACCCATACCATAAGGAAGGAGAATTCTGGGATCCCATTTTCTTGTATGCGTTCTTTCAAACATCATGAGTACATAATATATATCATCAAAGTACATAACAACATAATAAAAATGTACATCAAGGAGGTTCCTCATCAAGAAATCATGAAAGTACTTAAACCTCCAAGTAAGTAGACCACCATTTTCCAAGTGCATACAAGCTTCAAGTGACCAATCAAATATTCTCCAATGACATAGGTGAGGGTACCATCTCCCATAATTCTGCTCCAAAAGGATTTGATATGCATCAAAATATTCAGCCATGTATTCTTTCATCCAAGAAGTGAATGAAGACTCTCCACTAAAATCTGAACCAAATAATGAGCAAAAAACTTACAAGCCTAACTTTAAATGACTCAAAGAAGTCTCACCCATACATCCATAATTGAGAGAATAATAAAGATATAACAAAGTATGTGGCTTGAAACAAAAATGTTCTCCAATCATAAATCTATTCACCCTAGTGTTGGATGAAGTTCCTCCAACATCAAATGAACCAAGTGTTGATCAAGAAAAACCATGAGTCTTCAAGTGACTCAAGTGCATATCATAGGTGCATCCATGTAGGTGTGCATCATCATAAAGTAACAAAGGATGCTGCTTCAAATGTGAATAAGAATGTTCTCCAACCATGTCATCATAAAAATTAAATGTAGGAGTTCCATACTCCTCATGTGGCACCATAAAAAAGAACCCTTTCACCCATACTTCATTAAGTCTAATGCCGCAAAACATGGAAGTGTAGGATGTAGAAGAATGAACTAACTGGCCCAAATGATCAAAAAGTGCAGAAGTTTCATCATGGGAAGGATCCATATGGATAGTATCATGCAGCTCCTAAAAACATGTGAAACCTTTGTCATATATTGGTTCCAATGTAGAGGAATCATGCTCTTCTTTAAAAAATGCATAAACTCATCAAGAGACAATTCAAGTTCCTCTTCCACCACATCAAGTGTTTGGATATCTTCAATTTCATCTTCAAACAGATCAATAACATTCAAATTTCTACATTTCTCATGATCCACCATGTCATGAAAATCCTCCAAGCAATCTACCATATGACAATCTGAAACATGGGAGGAAGAACAAGTATCTTGCAACCTCTCTAGAAGTTGTTCATTTTGAATTTGGATATTATGAATATCCTCATTATTATTCAAGTATGCTTCATGTAAACATTCATTAAGCTCAACCAAATTGTTTCTATCAAAAAGAAAAGACATGAAATTACCTTCAATGTTGCACATTGTTCTTTTAATCTTCTCCATGTATTTAAGGAAGGATGGATCCTCCAGTGAAGAGATTTTTCAACAATAATTTCACACCAATGCTTTAGTGTCATGTAGTATTCTAAGGGCCTCTTGGATATTTTTTTCATTCATCTTTAAGGACCCTTCAAGAAAATTATTCTTTTACAAATGAACCTCCTCATCGTCTTCCTTCTTGCTTGTACCAACTTCATGAAGCTCAAGTGGTGATGGGGAAGTTGATGTTGTTTCTTCTTCAACTAATACAAAGTATTCATTTTCATGTTTACTAGAAATTTGGCATGTAGCAACATTTTCAAATCTGATCTTTATGTCACCAACATAGAGTTGTGAGCACCCATCAGTAGGTACTCCTTCATAGTTCAAGCATCCATTAGTAGATGCTCTTTGTTTCATTTCCAAGGTAGAATATGTCTCGAAATGATATTCAGTATTTTCAATAGAAACTTCTTCATACTCATGTGATTTCTATTCATCTTTTTTCAGAGTCACTTCGGAGTGAATTTCTATCCTCTTCATGTACTACTTCTTATACTTCACCTATTTCAAAACTAGGTGGTTCATGGGTCTCCTCTTTTTTCTCCTTCAAGCAAGCTGATGCATTTTTCCCCTTGGTTTTATTAAGATCAATATATTTTCTCCAACCTTGGATAGCCAACAATTTGAATCCTTTCATAATATTCTTGTTCATGTCTTCAAAGATAGGTTCCATGATTTTTATATGCTCCTCACGATCATATGAGGTTCCCTTTTCATCCCTGGTAATAGTTTCCTCTTCAACAAAGAACTTTTGGGTTTCAATATATAAAGGTGGTCCCTGACTTATTGTCCTCATAAATATCAGACCACATCAAATGCCAATATCATGCTCGGATACCACTGTAATGTCCCTTTTTTGAAATTTTATTAAATGACCATTTTTTCCACTTTTGTTTCCTGTTTTGACCTTTGACTAGTTTTGATGTCTAGGTCTTCAAATTGATCCAAATGCTCCCAAATATTCATAGAAATTATATGAATTATATTAAGGTTTAAATATGATGTTCAAAGAATATTTATGACTTTCTAAAGGATTCTGCAAACTTGTTTAATATTCTGGTCAGGGTAGGATTTGTGGCTAGTAATTTGGGGTTCTAATTCCCCTGCAATGAATACTAAAAATGGCTTCCCAAACAAACTCAAGCCCACTCAAATTTCTGAATGGAATAATGGTACATGTAAATTACATCAATATGAACTCATATGCATCACCATTCAACTTTTAATGTCTATTATAACTCCCTTAAATCATATGTAAAAAAAACTAGTATCAACCTTTGGGGAAATGGCATTGTTTCTTCATTGTTTAACATTTATACATGAAATATTTTTGGTATTTTGTCCTAAGAGTTTTATGGACTTTAAATACATAAATAATAGTCCATTCATCCTTAAACCATCAATATTTTACTTATCCATTTGAATCCATCAACATCAAATTGGTTCACAACAAGATAATGGGAAATGGCACTATTTCTTCATTGATTAACATTTTTACATGAAATCTTTCAGTATTTCGACCTGAGAGTCTTATGAACATGAAATAAATATAATTTACATTACAACATAAAATAATGGGCATTAGAAGCTCCCCCAAAGAAATCAATAGCTCACCAAATGCGCCTCGGTCCATAGAGAAAGAATATGCTAAGAAAGCTTGGAAAAGATGAAAGAACAAGATGATATTGTAGAGTCCACAAGCTACCCTATAGATGGAACCTATAACTTATGAATCCATTAAATCTCCATTAAATACCTGAGTGGCCTCTCCAAACACCAACTTGGATGGGAATCTTTCACCCTCGAAATTGGCTAAGGCAAGAAAACTAGTCATCCACTAACTCTCACAATTCACAAATGACAATTTATCAAATGAAAAAAATCTCTTCTCTTGGTTGATTCCTATATTTTATAAACATCCTTAGCCTTCTAATTTTACCAATCCATCCACAAATCAAGCCAATTCAAATTTGGGTTTGTGCTCAAGATTTCCCATGTGTCCTCCCTTTCCTAGCCTTCCGTCTTCCCCCAATTTGAGTAGGACCCCATTGAGCTTCCCCAACTCACATGAGAACCCTCTTGGATGCTCTATTTCAACTTGATGTGTCATATATGTCAGATTTCAGCCTTCATGTCTGACTTTTGTTATAGAATCTTCATCATTGTTGTCATAGAGCTAGGGAATCTAGTCCAAGTGTCTCACTAGCTTCAAATTGCCTCTGCCTCTTCAATGGGAGTTAATATTCCACTTGAATTCGACCTTAATTGATCCATGCCAAGTATTTTTGACCTTCCAACTCATCCCAAGACCCTTGGGCTTCTTATGGATTCGAAATGAAAATAGAAGGATGCCATTTGGAATAGAAAATATGGCTTGTGTGTGTCCCACATCCTCCATGTGTCTTCATGATCAATTGCCACTTTGATTTTGCCTTTTATTTATGTATTTGGCTCCTTTATTAAATATTTATGCCATTCTAATGTCCAAACATCATTTATTGTCCCCCTTATTCCAAATCCCAAAGCTTCCACCCCAACCTAGGAAACTAGTAATTTTCCTCCTTGGCCCATTAAAGGAAATTTCAACTCAAAATGGGCCTCCTAAGAAAAATTATAAAATAATAGTTAAAATAATAAAATAATATTTATTAATTTTGGAGGAAGAAAAGAAAAAAACTATTTTTTTGTTCATATTTTTGACATATCTCCGTGTTATTTTACTCAAATTTCAATTAGGAGAGTTCATCGAATGCGAAATTAAATTTTGCATCCAACGAGTACCCACTATGGATACTTTTGATAGACCAGGATACCCCAAAACAAGAAATACCTGAAAGAACGTGACGAAAAAACAAGAAATACCTAAAAAACGTGATGATGACATCATTATCAAGTTTTTTTAAGTGATTCTTGTTTTTGGGGTAGAGGGGTCTGTCAAAAGTATGTCAAGTGGGTACTCGTTGGATGCGGAATTTAATTTCGCATCCTGGGTTCTCTCTCGATCGAAATTTGAGTAAAAACATAGGGAGATATGTCGAAAATACGAACAAAAAAAATAGTTTTTTTTTATGATACCTATCCCCAAATTTATATTAAAAAATTGTTTAAGACCTATACAATATTTCAAATTTAAATCAATTTTATTGGCTAACACATGATGACATGGAATTTGAATTAGTGTTAAAAGGCCCATTTTGAGTTGAAATTTTCTTTAATGATTATTTGACCCTTAGTATCAATTTGGCAAACTCTCATGAATATGGCAAATGTGATTAAGCCATTATGACACAATGCAAAATTTGGGACATGACAATTTCAACCCCAATCCTTTAACAAATATTAATTTGCACTTTTTCTAAAAAATCATTCCAAATTTTATTTTTCCAAGTTGTTTCCCCAAAATTCACACCATAAAATAGTACAACCCACATACAAAGAAAATATAACAAGTACCCAACACTCAAAAGATTTCATAGTAATAATATTTTATAATTAAAAATTGAAAATAAAACAAATCATTTACATATTGCATTTAAAATAGTACAATATGACCAACATAATCCAAAATTATATCTATGTATATATATAAGTTGTATTATGGAGTAGCCAAACACTATGAAAAGGAGATAAACAAAAGAGAGGCAAAAACAACTATCATAAATCAAATAATATTTTTTTTCTAAGAAGAGGTGAGGACAAGCATCATGCATTTAATAATATTCATATTATTTAATTTTAATGTGACATAAGTGATTGTAAGCATTATGTTGGGGTAAAAATTAGATTTTAATAATTATGTTGTGGTAGAAATTGATTTCTTTATTAATATAATTAAAAGTGAACATGTTAGTCTTATTGTGAACATGCTTATGATAAGATTTGGGACTCGAGATTTGTGGTTCATTTTTTCTTTATAGAATTTTTACTTTGTTTATTTTTTGAAATTTTTAATGTGAATAACTTTTTGAAAACGAAGTTAGTTCCTTGTTTACTTTTTACATTTTGTGGACATAAAGAGATGTGCACGTGACTTCTAGAAAAAGGGTTTTTTTTGTTAATTAAAGATGTCATGATTATAACATTCGTTGCATATTCAAATTTTGTTGTTTTGTTTATTATTTTAAGAAAAAATATGTAGATACCAATTTTTACTTTTTAAATCTTATTTTTACGTGGAAGACATCTTTTTATAAGTAATTTTATTTGAATAGAAATATAACGGCACACTAATAATTAATTTCAAACAACATTTAGCATTTAAGTTATATCGTGATAGTGATATAATGAAAGACTTAAATTTAAAAATCCAAAAAAATTGAAAAAGTTCATTAATGTGTCGAGTAAAGAAGGAATATTATCTATGTTTTAATGAATTTTAAAAAAGAAATTTTATTAATTAGTCTTTTTAATATTTTATAAAATTTTAACTAAAAAATATTAAAAACTCTTTATATGTAAATAAAAAAGAAAATTAAATTAATTATTTTTTTAAGATGAAATAAATTATTGATGCTTATTTTTTTAATATTTCATAGCTAAATTCACCTTTAAATATATAGAGAGACATAATTTATAATTGGAATTGGATTATCAAGTGACATTCGTAATTTATTTCAAAACTTAAGTATTTAACTTTTTTTTCTTTTTTATATTTCTAAAAGTAATGGTTTATTAAGCGGATAGGTGTATATATGTTAGAATTTTGAGGTGGAATACCATCTATGTTTTTTCATCTACCTACCAGAATGAGACAACTGTAATGTCGATATTGATATGATGGGTGTTGTCCAAGATTAAATGAGAATGAGACAAGTGTGTTGTCCACATTGATTCTATGGGCATGGTCCAAAATTAATAATTAATAATTTCAAAAAAATAAAAATAAAATAGCTTAATTAACATGTAATAAGTCAGAGCCCCAAGGGTTAGCTCAATTGGTAAGACATGCGCACACTCTCTCGGTTCGAGGGGAGGTCACTAGTTCGAGCCTTGAGTCCTCTGGGGTTAGGCCTTCTGTTAGGATGGCCGACGGTTTACCACCTCTACCATCCACGAATGTGGGGAATTATTGATGGGTTTCCCGTGGATCTTTCTATATGAAAAAAAAGTACAATTATTGATAATTCTAAAAATTAAAAATAATCTTCAACTATTCTATTATTAGATACAACTATTAGCTTAACTCCAATGATTCTAGAACTATTAGCTTAACTTCAACTCTAATTAGAGTTATATTTGATAACTATTATCTTAACTATTAGATACCACTACCCAACCTAGGGAGGTCACAAAGGCTAGATGTTGCTTATTTAGGGGTTGTTTCCTACTTGGATGCTACAGACCTAGACTGTGATTTGTTGTGTATGCCTTTTGGCCTAGACATGCATGTGCTTATATTCTCCTAACTCGTCGTGACTGTTTGATTCCTTTTTTGGACTGGGTTGTCTCTGTTCTTGTTGGATCATGAGTGTACAAAATATATCCTAGCTTGTCCATGCACTGTGGTGCTCTATCCTACCTAAGCTATGTGTACCTTACATACCTTACCTTTCAAAGCTGGTCCTAGATTTGAATTTTATTAGTCTTAGCAATCTATGTGTCCATTCCCATTGAATTGATGAGGCCTATACAGACCCATGTGATGGTGATTAAGATGGTCGCAATCAGGAAGGATCGCATGAGGTAGACCTTGGTACTCTTGGAAGGATCGAGAAGTCGGCCATTTATTTCCAAACAAAGACGATGGTAGTTTCTAGTCCATGTCGTGCAAAGTTTGAATTTGAGTTTCATATGTCAAGGCCTCTCCCTTCTAATTCCAGAAGAGGATCCGGAGTGGTGCTATGAGATCAACTCTGATATGAAGCTCAGAGATGCATATCTCGATGTGCATATTAGACTTGGGTCATTTCGAAATGGATATTATGCACAGCTATAGTTGGGTATGTGCTAGTGCTTAGCAATGGAACACAAAATAAAGGGATAAGAGAAATACTTTGAGGGCCAAATGGCATTCATCTTGTCTTTCAAGCTCTTTAAGCATGGCCAACATATCCACCTTCACCAGTATAGAAACTCTCGTCTCAAGAATCCTGTCAATCTTATCCGGGTCAGCTTTCGCCCTTTTCATGGCCTGCACTGCTTGCATTGAGTCATTGTTGAGAACTCTTCCTCTCCACAAGGGCCCCTGACTTTGGCTCGATCTCAAACGACATACATTCTGCCTTCGCTTCCACCACTGCAACCCCTCAATCCTTCCACAAATTTCCACCAACCTTTTTCCCGTCTCGAAACCCTGACCTTTATCCTTACATTTACATTTACAGAGCCAAACCGCAGTCACTGCATGGGTTTGACATGAAAAACTTGTAAGATACCCGAGCGTACCCATTGCTTAATCAGAAAACAAAATTTGGTACAAACCCTAGCCCACTTCGGCTGATGATGAACACCAACTAATCTTATCAAATAATAACTAAATAACTGCTGATATTTAGCCGGATTTGGCAATTATTACTTCTACCACGTCTTCGTTAACAAAAAGACAGTAAAAACAAAAAAAAACACCGTGGGAAAACAGAGAACCAACAGAGAACCAGTGGACAAAACAGAGAGCCAGCGATTTTAAAATATTTAACATTCTTGTTAATCACCTCACTTGTGGATAGATCACAATCTTGTTATTCAATTCAAATCAAATCAAACTTTATTTTAAGAGGCCTTTTAAATAAATATATTTTCAAAACTTTAAAAATTTATTTTCTAATCATAAATCTAATTTTAAGCTTTGCTTCTACTATATTTTTTTAGCTACAAAATAATTTATATTTAGTATTTTTTCACTTACTAAATTGCAACTATTTATTAATACAAAAGATATATATTTTATATTTTGTATTTTAAAATTAACCAAATTATAAACTTTTGTCAACACAAATAATATCAGTTTTATTTGTATTAACAAAATAAAAATAATTTGGAGATTTCACTTTCAATTTGGAGGGCATATCTTTGAAGTGGAATTTTTATAAATGATAGAGTATATATATATATATATATATATATATATTCAAATAAATTTTAAGATGTAATAAGTTGTAAAGTATAATAAGCACATGATGAAGGAAGGCTAATTTTAAGAGGTCCAAAGAAGAAAAATTTTTATCTAAAAATAGATTGATCACACTGTAAAAGTTTGGGAAGTGAGCCCTCTCTTAAATTTATGACAATTATATGTATCACCCATAATTTTTTGAGTGATAGTGAGATATCATTTGTTTAATGATCTTGTTTGTACATAACAAAAACATCCATGCAAATTGGACATTGACAAATTGTTAAGGGTGACTAACTTATTGTGAGCCGTCCTTGGAAAGTTACATTTCTTAGAGTACAACACCTTTAAAAAAATTAGTCCCGAGGCATTGTAAAAACACTTATTATAAAGGAAGAGAAAATGCTGGATGAGTAAATGATAAAAAAGAAGATACACCATCCCTAAGCAGGAAAAAACCTAGAAGCAAATGCTATTCAAGATTTTTGTGGTATGGAGAATTTTCCCTTGAGGATTTTGTGTTATGTTCAGAAAATAAACCACCAAATTATGTACGACATTACACAAAAAATGTTATTTCTAATGATCGAGTATATTTTCAATTAGAAGATATAATTATGTTTCTACCAAAATTTCACAATATAAATATTTAAGAAATAAAAATGTGCTTTACTTTTATTATAAGATTATGTTAACTTAAAATGGAGTAAGAATTATGTTAAATTAACATACAAGCAAAAAGAAAATGTCAACATTGCATAAGTTGAATTTATATTTTTTTATTAAAATCAACATTCAACTTTATTGATCAAAAATTAATTTTACTTTTTTTTTCTTTGAGGTTATTTTGCATCTTTTTGGGGCAATTGCTAGTTAATTAGGTCGAAGACCTTCTTTCTTCGAAGCTGGGTTTAAAAAACCTTGTATCTTGATCAAATAAAAACGTAGCACGTATACTAGATTGGTCCTCCATTGATCAAATAAAAACGTGACACGTATGCTGGATAGGTATGACAGTCATTTGAAACTCTGATCGCGTTGACAAAATCCCGATTCAGGTTTTGTTTTCCAACCGCAGTACCCAGAGAGTAATTCTTAGTTTATCACATCTAAACGAAAACTAATTGTTATGAAGACAACAAGGCAATTGTTGCTAAACTGAAACTTGTGGCCTAGAAACCCTAAATGTCTCTCTTTAGGGCAATGGATAGATTTATCGTGCATATTGGAGGATTTATTGTGCAACTTTTAATGTGTGGGACATATGGGTTTTGTGTGCTAATATTGTTCATAACTAGTATTGGTCTCTAGGGGAAGGGCAAATAGTGGTGGAGTCTCGGTTTAAAATCGAATGATGATAAAGGAGTCTGGCGGGACAAGCTGTGATGGGTGGGTGAGGGTTTGAGCGCAGTCCACTGGACGGATCCCTCACAGGCTCCAGAAGGGATGGCGCGGAGCTTTACGCTCCTCCAAGGTACTAGTCTTTTCAACATCCGTACCTCTTCTACCTGTTTCATTGTTCGACGGCTACAAGATGATAAGGTTTCAGGTTACTTCTATCTTTCCTTCCTTTATATTTTGGGTTATTGCAGGCGTGTTATTCCTTTTTTGATTTGGCATTATTGCTGGGGTTTTCTTTGGTTTCCTGGAGTATCTGTCAGTCCCTTATCCCCATTCACCCTCTTTGGAAGACTGGAGTAGCTGTCGGTCACCCTCCACTGGTTTTTTGACTTGGGTTTTGATGGATTGCTTGTCTTCTATTTGTGCCGCTCCTGGAAACTGGAGTCCCTCCTCATAACTGAGGACTAGTACCAACCAGTTTAAAAGAAGTGGGAAAATATTTCATTTTTGTCGGTTCTGTCACCTTTTGGATTATCGTCCAAGTGGCGTCTAGCATTCTATGGGTTTGGAGGTGTGGGCTGTTCTTGTACAGCATATTCATCCTTTTGATTGTGTCTGTCGGGATGTGGCTTTATTGAGGGTTTGTCTGCTTTTTGTCATAATGGCGTCTTCTCTCAGTCTGAACCAAAGGATTGTCTCATTCCCTCTCAGTCCTTTCCCAACGAACCTCCCTTTTTTTCTTTGAACCGGTATTTTTAACCGGTTTAGACCCTCCGGTTGTCCTTGGTAGGGGGATGATTTTTGATTTGTGGTTTGTGGTTTTTTGTGCTCTCTACAAGATTTGGTTCTATTAGGGACTAGCCGCTAAGTCTTGCGGCTATTAGGGTTTATCTTGACTCTCAGAGAAGTTTACCTTCAGTCTCTCTTCCTGTTGTTTCGTTCTTGACTATTCTGGGTTTTTCGTCCTCACGACTTCCATGGTATTGAGGGTTTCAGGGCAATTTCTATTCTCCTCTGGTTTACGTTTTTCCTTCGACGCCGAAACCTTTGGGATTTTTATAAGACTATTTTCTTTGGTCTGTTGCCCTTTTTGCATTATTGTGGAGTCTGGTCTATATTTGGTACTATTTGGGATTCATCTGCCTTCTACTATTAATGGAATGATCCATTCTTTGCTGGAAATGATTTCTGATATACACATTTTGTACTAAGATAGTTAGTTACTTCCGGATGCTTATATGCTCGAGAATCGATTTTGTAAGGCCTACTTTTGGTAGAGGTTTTGTTCCGTTTTCAGACTGAATTGGCATTCTGATTTGTTTTCGGCTTATTTGGGGTTTGGCCGTCTATTGTTTTTTGGGGATTGGTCCTATCTGTTTTATCCAGCGATCGATATTGGATGGTCTAATATAGATTAAAGTTTTTGTCTCTGTTTGTGGCCGTCTTGGATTCTGGACTGTATCAGGCATTTGGAATCTGATAATCCTTTATTTTTTTGGTTTGATACTAGCTGTGCCGATTTGATATCTGATGTTTTCAATATTAGATATTTAGCTTGTTGTTGCTTAGTTGCCCAGCGATGCTCTTGGATGGGCTGCTATAGAATGGAATTATGTTTTTCTTATTTTGTTTCGAATGGGCTTGCTGGAATGTATTCGGGAACTTTTGGGGTCTGATTGGTTATATTATTTATGGATGTTCCTTTCTATATGATTATTGATATCAGTGACTCTCCTTATGTTCCGTTGTATTCAGCTCTATCCTTCTGATTGTTTATTGGTATGAGGCTCGAATTTGATGGCCTGATATTGATGAGGGGCTGTTCTATTCTTGGACTGACTTAGCTTTCTAGAATGCATTGTTTTATTGGGATCCGACTGTCTTCCTTCCATATATTTTGATCCTTTCTGTCCTGAGTTCATTATCGGAGTTTTCATTAAGGAGATTTGATTCAGAGCACTATAATTCTGTTGCTCATAGTCCGGGGATTGAACCTGTTGGTTTGCTATTGATTGAGTTTTTTTATCTGTTTTTGGGGACTGCTTTCTGGGGACGTTTTTCCTTGTTTCTGATGGTGGAGACCCATGATGGGTCTCCTGACCCTAGAATGGACCATGGTCCTGCTCGATTTCAGAGGCGTAGGAAGGCAAAGGCCTATAAAATTTTGGAAGGGAAACTACGCTATGTGGTTGGTCGGGATATTTATATGGATAGGGTGGAAGCTTTGAGTCATTGGGCATTAATTGGTAGGCTGGAATATGCTTCCATGGAGAAAAAAGACTGGGTTTCTTGGGCTTCTGAGTATTAGAAACCTTTTCTATCCTATGTTCCTACTATCATCTTGTTGGTTCGAGGCTGGATCGTTTTTGTCTTCTTAGAGGATTCTCATGCCTCTGAGGTATTAAGCCGTCTATGGAGGGTGGGTAATGTTTCTTTAGTTCTTGATCGATGGCATGTAAACTTTGATCCAGTGAGAGAAAGAGTGAAAAAATGCCATCTGTGGGAAATTCTCCCAGGGCTTCCTTTCCCGCTCTGGAATCGATCTCTTTTGGAAGGAATTGGGAACACTATAGGTCGGTTTGTGGCACTAGAGGATGATTTCATGAATTCCTTTGATAAGAGGAAGGAAAAAGTTCTTGTTGAACTTGATATCACTAAAGGCCTCCCAGCTGAAGTAGAGATTCTCTGTCATGAGCGTTTGTTTATTCAACGTTTGGATTTTTAGGGCATTCCCTTTAGGTGCAATGTGTGTAGGGAGACTGGCCATTTGCGCCGTGACTGTCCTTCTTTCCGTAGTAGGGTTGTCAAGCACTATTTAACAGATTCTTTTGTCAATTCCCCTATATTTTCTCCATCAAAGGATTGTTCAACTCCGGTACAAAATGTCTCCTCTCCTGGTCAGTTGAAAAATCATATTTCTTTATTTGGGGAAGTATCAGATCTTGATCTGGATATTATTGACTCAGTGATTAGCAGCAAAAAAGATCCTACTCGATCTTGTAATATTTCTATGGAGAATGAACCTGTTGTCCCTTCGAAGCTTGCTATTTTGGAGCCAACTCCCTTGCCCCCTGATATTAGCCTTTCTCCTGCTCCGGAACCTCCATCTACTTCGAATCTTATTGAAGTCTTGCCTAGCTCCTCTACTTCTTCTCATTCCCCCCTGGAAGTTACTGCCCCCCATCCTTTGTTCACTAAGGATGATTTTCCTCCCTTATCAAATAAGGGGCCATCGACTTTCGAAATGCCTCTTCATAGCCCAACTATTTCCCCATCCTTCAAAGATCCTTCTTTGCAAAAAAATCTGAACATTTTCTTGGATAAGTCGCCCCTTTCTCCTTCAGTTCTCCCACTAGACTCAATCATATTTGAGAATGTCACTATCAGAAGAAAGAAAAAATCTACTAAGCCACCTTTTGATTCTTTGGATTTAGCCCCAGCTCCTTACACCCCTTTGTCCATGAGATTAAAAGCAGCAGACTGTATATCTTCCTCTCCTCCTCCTCGGGTCCTTAGAGCTTCAACCCCTCACCTTCGTGATTCTTAATGCATATCCTTTCCTTGAATATCCGTGGTTTGGGGGGTTCTGCCAAACAAAAAAGCCTCCGTCTCTTGCTGTCTTCACTCTCTCCTGATTTAGTTCTTCTTCAAGAAACAATGACAAGTCCTTATCCAGCTTTATTTGCTTTTTCCAAAATCTGCCCAGGATGGGAGTTTTGTGCCCTTAGCTCAAATGGTCTCTCTGGGGGAGTACTCACTGGTTGGAATCCAAAACTTTTTAAATGCAAAGCTTATCAAACTGTTGCTGGTATTTTACTAAAAGCCACTCTTCGAGGTTCTGCTTTAAAGCTCTCCATACTAAATTTCTACGGCCCTTATCACAATCGTGATTCTTTTTGGAATGCCGTAGCTTCGGGAGGTCTCCTTTCACTGCCTAATCTCATCTTAGCTGGGGATCTAAATCTAACACTTTCTGCCTCAGAAATCTGGGGTTCAAAAGCTCTTTTAGACCCTTTGAGCCCATATTTCTCAACGCTTTTCTCAAAACATAACCTTGTGGATGTGGCTCCTCCCTGTGCTGGCCCTACCTGGGGGAATGGGAGGATAGGGGAAGAAGGTATATCTAAAAGATTAGATCGTTTTATGTTATCAGAACAGCTGGTTAGCTCTCTACCCAAGTATAGAACTTGGACTCACAGATGTGGGATTTCAGATCACTTCCCTATTGTTTTGGAGTGTTTAGATCATCAAAGCTCTAGTGCTTATCCTTTCAAGTTTAATCATTCTTGGTTAAACAATGAATATTTTGTTCAGATGGTTCGTTCCGAATGGCCTCTTATTCAATAAGATCTCTCTTTGGATGCCATGAATGATCTTTCCTGCAGAATGCGAGCTCTAAAATATAAGGTAAAATCATGGACTAAAGCTGAAGCTTTAAAAATGAAAGATAAATCTGTGGCTTTGGAAGAAGAAATCAACTTTCTTTTCCGCTCCTCTCAGTCTACAATATTAAACCAAGATCAGCAATTAAAGCTAAACTCTCTCAAAGCAGCTCTTCAACAAGTGACTGATCATGAGATTTCTTCTGCAAGACTTCAAAGTAGAATTACCTGGGCTCTTAAGTGAGATGCTAATTCCAAATATTTTCATGCGGTAGCTTCAGCCCGGAAGAATCATAATGCCATTTGGAGTCTTAAAGATGGTTTGGGTAATTGGGTTTCAGATGATCAAAGTCTAAAAGCCCTCGGTATTCAATATTTTAAGACCATGTTTGAAGATGATAAGCCGACGAATCTGGACTCCCAGCTGAAGGTTATTCGTCTCTTTCCATCTTTTATCAGTCTAGAGGATAAGGAATCTTTTTCTAGCCCTGTTACTTTGATGGAAGTGGAAAAGGCTCTACACCTCTTTAAAAAAGATAAGGCTCCTGGGCCGGATGGTTGGCCAGTTGAGTTCTATTTGTTCTTTTTTGATCTTTTGGGCCCTCTCCTTGTTAAGGTGGTGGAATCAGCTAGAACCATGGGCAAAGTGGTCCCTGCTCTCAACTCTACTTTTCTAGCTCTCATCCGAAAGACCGACCTGCCTATATCTTTTGCTGACTATCGGCCTATATCCCTTTGTAATCTCTGCTATAAACTGATTTCCAAAATTGCAGCTATGAGGCTTAAACCCTTTCTGGATTATTCCATCTCTCCTCAACAATTTGGCTTTTTGAATAACCGGCTGATCCATGAACCTATAGCTATTACTCAAGAAGTCCTTCACACTGTTAATTCCAGAAAAAAAATGTGCCCTCATCCTTAAGCTGGATTTATCCAAGGCCTTTGATAGAGTTAACTGGACCTTCATTCGTCTTCTTCTTATTTAGATTGGGGTCCCACTTATTGGAGTTAATTGGATCCTAGGCTGCATCACTTCAGCTAACTTTGTTGTTCTTGTTAATGGATCTTCTTCCTCTTTCTTTCCTGCATCGCGGGGTTTAAGGCAGGGGTGCCCTTTATCCCCCCTCTTGTTCATTCTAGTTATAGAAGGGCTTAGTCTTATGATTGAGGATGCAAAACTGAATGGGAAGATTAAAGGCATAAAAGTTTCTTCAAAACTTTCGCTCACCCATTTACTATTTGTAGATGATGTGATTTTATTTGGTCTGGGATCTTTTGAGGAATGGTTGGCCTTTAAAGACATTCTAGATACTTTCTACGAGGCCTCGGGTATGAGTATCAATGTGAACAAATCTTGTTTTCTTCAAAATGGTATGGAAGAGGAAAACCTTCAAAGAATCACAGATATTCTCCCTTATAGGACTGATGATTTCGAGAAAGGTTTTAGTTATTTGGGCTACTTCCTGAAACCATCTGGTTATTTGGTTAAAGATTGGCTCTGGTTGGTTTCGAAATTTAAAAAGAAAATTTCACATTGGACAAATAGGCTCCTCTCCATAGGAGGTCGACTTGTCCTCATTCGTGTTGTTCTCTCAAGCATACCAGTTTACTGGATGGCTCTGGTCCCGATTCCTTCTTCAATCCTAGACAATCTCAGGAAACTGATTTTTTCCTTTCTGTGGGGATCTTCTTCCAGGAAGAAAAAATTTCATTTAGCAGACTGGCATCTTTTGGCTAAGCCCACTTATCATGGTGGCTGGGGTATAAAACATCTCCCTAGCTTTAGTTTTTCTTTGAGAATGAAATCTTTTTGGCTGGCAGTTAACAACAAGGGCATTTGGAATCTGCTCATTTCTGCAAAACACCTGAAAAATAAACCTTTTCATCTTTGGCTCAGGGAAAAAAATTTCATTTACAACAATGCCTCAATTATTTGGAAGGGCTTTATGGCTACTTTGGCTTGGATCGGTAAGGGAATTATCTGGCAAGTTGGAAATGGTGAATCCATTTGCTTGGGTGCAGACCCAATTGTGGGTATGGGATCCTCTTTTTCCCTTCCTAGAGGTTTACGAGATTATTTAGAGGATTATGGTATTTGCACTTTAGCTCAAGCTCGCAATCATACTCCCAATGCCACAGGTTACTGGTTCTCTGCAGATGACCTAGATCTAATCGGTGAATGGAAAACTATATGGGAAAATTATATAAGAGGCTTGGAATTTGGCCGTATACGCCTCACAGATCAAAATGATATTATATCCTGGTCTCATGATAAGTATACGGGGCCGTTATCTGCTGCTGAAGGTTATTCCTATGTAATATTGGATTGCTGTTCAGAATTAAATGACAAAGTTCTGAAAATTTTATGGACTGTGACTATTCCTCTGAAAATAAAATGCTTTATCTGGTTATTGATATATCGGAAATTATTAACCTGGGAGCAATTGTAGTCTAGAGGCTTCAATGGGCCAAGTCGATGTGTTCTTTGTGAAGGTAACCTAGAAAATATTCATCATCTTTTCTTCTGCTGTCCTTTTTCTGCCCGTACTGCGAGTTCTGCTCCTTACAGATACTTGCCTCTGCTTATTTTTTGGGGAATCTGGCTATTAAGAAATCTTTGCATATTTGAAAATAAGAAACCAGCCTTCTCTTCGTTGATTGCCAGAATTGACAGTTTGGTTAACACTTACCCTGTGCCTATGAAAATTCATAAAACCCGCAATATTGGCCCTGATCCGTCAAAATATTTCCCATGTGGCTTCTTTGATGGAGCAGCAGTAGAGAATATAGGTGGATCGGGTTATGTGATTTTTATCAATGATTCACATTACTTCAGTTTTTCAATGGGCTGTGGGAGCAGTTCAAATACAAGAGCAGAGTTATTGGCATGTTGGGGAATTCTTAGAGTCATTTTATTGATGTGTATTCCATTGCAGCTAATTTATGGAGACTCCATGGTTATTATATCTTGGCTTAACAGATTTTCTGTACTTGATGTTCCATCTCTGATGCACTGGTGTTGTGACATAAGATTTATGCTTCAAAAGGACCCGCCGATGATCTTTAAACATACATATCGTGAGCATAATTCGCTGGGAGATGCTCTCTCCAAACAAGGCCTGAAATTGGATATGGGAGTTGTTTCTTTTTCAGAAACTATGGATGGTTTGATTGTGAATCATGGCAATCTCAATATTTTTTAGAGTAGCTGATTACTACAATTTTTCAGCTTGTTATTAGTAGTTGACTGAGTATCACTTTCTGTTCTTGTTGAGTTCTTCTAGCCAACATATATTGCTCTGGTTGTATGTTTTGAAGTTCATCTTCGATATTTCTCAGTATTTTCTGACCTGATATATTAGGGATGATGAGAAAAGTTTGCTACGATCAAACTTTTTCATTTGTTGATTCTGCTGTTATGTTATTGTCACTTATAATCATATGTGATGGAGCTGGATTGGCAGCTGTTTGTATTGTCACTTATTTTATATGTGACGATCCTGGATTGGCAGTCATGCTGATATGTAAAAGATGTCTTTTGATTCATATGAATAACAAAGGCTGGTATTTTTTCCTCTGAAAAAAAAAGGCAATTGTTGCTAAACTATGAAGTAATAGGAAGATGATTACCAGCTTTGCTAGCAACGTTGAATGCATGATGCTGTATATCAATTGATAGTCTTTTTAGAGGTTATTCAGAAGCACCAGCTTTACCATTTTTATTTTTGCCTTGAGTAAGATGGTGAAAGTCTCGCTTCCACTCACTATGAGTTAATTTTTTTTCTTTTGCGTGGAGTAAGATGGTGAAAGTCTTACTATGAGTGAGTTAAAAAGTTTAAAATATATCTAGTGAAAGATTTATTAAAAAATGTAGATATAAATGTATGAATTACAACCCTAATTAATATAAATATATTATATTATTATTTTTTAAATTTGATTAAATATACAAATTTTATAAAAATATGTGAATTTAAAAACTTTAAATATATTATTTTAATTTAAATAAAAAATAAATGTATATTATATAAATCTATATAAAAGTGATTAAGAAAAAAATTAAATATAGATTTATAAATTAATATTTATATAACTTATAGTGTTAGTTTTTTTTTTCCTTTAGCTCCATAAAACTAACTTTTAGAAAAACTAACTTTCAGAATTTTTCTTTTCTTTTAGATCCATAAAACTAATTTTTATAGAGTGCTAGTATGATATTTGGTTAAAGGAGGGTGATGAAAAAAGCAAGTGTTTCTATAGGTTCAATTTTGTAATGCCCACCACACCATATGGGAGGTGGGAAGTGTACTACAAGTATGGGAATGTTCATCTCAGCTTTAATAAGCAAAATTTCAAATGTTTCAATGATTTTTAATTTTATAAGTTAATATTTAAAAGGAAATGTTATCAATTTTAATAAGCAAAATTTCAAATGTTTCAATAATTTTTAATTTTATAAGTTAATATTTAGAAGCAAAAAAATTACTACTATTTGGTTAGAGATGAGTAGAAAACAAATGTTTCCATAGGTATCTTCATGCTTAATTTAGCAGGGCCAGCAACTCAACACCACATGGAAGGTGTGAAGTGTAAAACAAATATGGGAATGTTCACATAAATTTTAATAAGAAAAACTTCAAAGAAAATGAGTCAATAATTTAACCTTGAATGGTGGTGTACATGTTGCACAAGCGTTGTACATTCCATCCATGTACACAGAATGTTATTATTAATTTTTACATTTTAACTATAAAACCAATTCTTACATTTTTATCAAACTTTTTGTAACATCCCCTAAGTTATTTCAATTATTTTTCAATGGAGAATACAAAGGTGAATGTAAATGTGCAACTATCGCATGAGAAGCTCAAGCTCAAGGTTGATAAAATAGTGTAAGTAATGTTATTTATTTTTCTAATTTGTCAATAGCATTGGTAGACTTAGGAAACGGAAGGGCTTAACTCACCTACAGAACAAATCCACCTAGGGAAGTTGAATATGGCTGGAAAGCCAAGGATATCAATAACAGATGCCATCTTGGTGTTAAAACTAAGTTAAACTAAGTGATCGTCCACTACAAATAATTATCTTAATTTAAGCATGGGAGGTTGAGAAATTAACTCTAGAGCTCCCAAAGGAAAGAAGCCAAGGTTTCCTTCTTTTTACTATAATCATCTTGGGTATCATGTGAGAGAGATATTCCTAGGTAAATGTTATCTTAATAGTAAATTTTATACAAAAGTGGGGAATATCCTAATAAATATATAAGAGACAAAAACAAAAAGAGATCAATCTTTTTTTTTTTAAGTTTAACTTTATATAAATATTGTGTCTAAACATATTTGAAGAAAAAGTGGTAGGATAAAATATTATAAACATGAATATATAAAGAGAGAGAATTCTTCCACATATTAAAAAAATTATAGATAATTGTAGATGGATATATTTTAGAAGTGCAATACTATTATTATTATATTTTATCTTATATTATGAATGTGTTATTTCATATACGAAGGTTATGTAACAAGTAGAATGTTTTTAGGAAATAATAAAGAAGCGATGGAATAATCGTTAAGACCATTAAAATATTAGTTAAAGGCTTTAAATAATGATTAAGAGTGGATATTGAAGGCAAGACATTTGGTGTCATGCTTTTGCACGTGTAAATTCATTTAATGGTCAAAATATGTGCATTCCTCCTCTAAAATACAAATTACATTTTGAAGTTAAAAGTAGGTAAGAATGGTCATAGATGCTCATTACAAAATGGAATAACACTTTAATACTAGGGAATTTAAAATCAAATACTCTACTTCTATGTAGACTTCACACTAAAATCAAATAGACTTACAATTTTTTAGAGGATAATGTACATTTTCAATATGAATATACAAAATTAAATATACTTACATTTTTAAAGTAATTTTACCATGTAATATTTATAAAGCATGGTAATGTATTAAAAGTGTTGAATTTTAATGTTTTTTTTTCAAAGCTAAAAAACAACTTTATATTATAAAAAAGTGTGTCATACATAATTACAATTTTCCAAAATATTCCACCTTCAGCTAGCTATCTAGCTAGACTAAAACATCCCAAGAAAACTAAACACCCAAATGTCTTGAAAAAGAAGCTACCCTCAAAAGTCACAACTATTGACCATCATATCAAAAGACTTTGCTCAAAACTGGAAATGGCTACATACAAAAAGAGTAATCAAAACTCATATATTACTCAATCTGTCAAAATGAGAAAAAATATATTACCAAGTTGTATAGATAACAACTTGATTTGCACATCACATAGATTACCATACAGTGTGAAGTGTGAACATGTTGGAATTTAACATTTACTTTTGTTTCTCTAACTTTTCAATCTAAATATACAAGAACATTTATCTATTCATTTAGTTAGGTTTGGTTCATTTCTCTATGTTCTTACAAACTAAGAGAACATTGTCTACAAATATTATTGTAAATATAAATTTACAATTTTTATGACTTTAAGTATGATAATCATCTATATTCAAACATCAAGAAACATTGTAAAAATACTTCTAGGTTGGTTTGTAGTTTAGTTAGATATTGTTTTTCAACCTATAAGTGTTTTTCTTAGGTTGGTTTTTTCATTGTGCACTTATTCTAGGATGAGATATTGCTCTTTCATTCAATTTATATATATATTCAATTTTTCTTCAGCCTTATATTGCACCTTTTGGGGCAATTGCTAGTATACAAATGATCATTAAATAAAGTAATGTTTTAATTATGTCGATAGGTGTTTTCGCTCCTGAGGTTGGATTTGTGAATAGTGTTCACTTCGTTGTCCCTTCGACGAATTAACTTATGCCACACATTTTCCAATAAAAAACTGTCACGTTAAGGATAAGGTCATAGAGATGAGGACATATGAGGACACTGGAGAATGCTTTAAGCGATCGCTCTCGAGTTCGATTCTCATTGGTTCAAGCAAGCAATTTACAATAGAAGAGAAATGCAAAGGCGATGGAGGATGTCTGCGAGCGATTCAATTCCTAATGAGGTTCTGGAGTGCGTGATAGGGAACCTGGAAGATCCACGTGATCACAGCGTCGTTTCCCTGGTCTGCAAGAGGTGGTACTGTGTATATGCTCTTACTCGCAAGCATGTTACCATTGCGCCATTCTGTTACACCATAATCCCTTTGTATCTCAACACTCAGTTCCCAGGGCTTGAGTCGTTGAAATTGAAGGGTAAGCCCATGGCTGCCATGTTTAATTTGATTCCACTAGATTGGGGCAAAGATGCAGAGTCGTGGATTAACAATATTTCCAGGACATTTATTTGCTTAAAGTCTCTTCATTTGCATAGAACGATCGTTACGGATGAAGATCTCAGTATTCTGGTTCACGACCACGGCAACATTCTTTAGGTGCTTAAGATGGAGAAGTGCTTGGGGTTTTCAACTATTGGGCTCCTCGCAATCGCACAGTCATGCAGGTAATTATCACCATCTTTTCAATCTTTAGCAGGCCGAAAAAAAATCGTAGTTTTTAAGTTTTTAATTGAAAGTCATATTTTGTGAATTACTCAACAAAAATCCAAAGCATGTACTCTTTTGGCTCAAACTTTCGTGGCCATTTGATTTATAAAAACGTTGTTAAAGAATTCAACAAGCTTTGTATGTTTACAAATAATTCTTGCACTCAACGCAAATGCCAATATTATGTAAAGTTATATATGGCAAAGTCCTAAGTTAAGTGTATTTTTTTTTTTATTATTAAATTTTTATAAGGATAACGAAAGAATTTTTTTGTCTTTACTTTAAAGTGAATGCTTACAATATGCAAATCATTCTTACAAACGTCATAAACAACTGGTTTATATTTATAATCCAGATAAAATTTAACGGATCTTTGTCATGTTTGTACTAAATCTTTGCTTTACATGTAAATCCCCTGCGAAGGGGTGAAGATAAGGGAGATTAGGGGAAACGAAATGAGGCTTTGATAACCTTCTAGGCCTGCTCTAATGCCTTGAATGAGATGAAACTATATGAAATTATGACCGTTGCAGTCGTCGGGGAGCCGTCATGGGTGATCACTAAACCCTAACTAATTATGTAAATTACTATCAAATTCGACATGACCAGAATATGGTACATTCACTCTACATTCTGGAGTTTATTAATTTCAGGAGCAGTGCTATCGTTGACGAGAGCGCATCAGAGGCAACTATGGAGAATTCAAGTGAGATTGATCTGTCGAAGTTGATAGAGGACAGTGTGTCGACCATTCTCTCTTTCACTACTCCACGCGATGTCTGCAGACTCTCAGTCGTCTCCAGACTTTCACATCGGCAGCGAATGGTGACTCTCTTTGGGGAAAATTCATTCCTCTACAAAGCAATCAGATCCTTACCAGGGTCGTCAATCCTGTCGCATATGCTTCAAGTGGAGAACTCTATTTTCGTCTCTGTGATTTTGTTCTGATAGACGAGGAACCCAAGTATATATACATATAATATCCCTCCATTATCTTTCATTCCGATCCCTTGGTTTTGGTTTCCAGATTCGGCTCCCATAAGGCCACATAGACATTCATTCATTCATATTCTTGTGGTACAAAAACATAGATTTTGGCCATAAGCGCTCTCACATCAAGGGTTCGAACTCTGGCCCGTCTTTAGCCTCTTTTGGTAGATGAATGAAATCCTTGTGTCCATTATGGCACTTCCAACTTCTGATATCTCATGATAAAAAGTGCAAAGTGTAGATTCTAGACATTTCCATTTCATATCTAAAATTTAATGCTTCATCATGACTATATTGCTTTCCAAAAGAAACGTTTTGATAAATATTTGCATTAGTAACAACAACATCATTCTTTCACAAAGAAAAAAACTATCTTAATACTATAGTTGCTTTATACTCTAGTGCATGAATACATTGGAAACGTGGGTATGAGTGTTTTGATCCCGATACATTGGACACGTGGCATGACTTTTGAGTTGACGGTTTTTTTGGGTGTCTGAGATGTTTCTGTGCTCCTAAACAAGTTATGGTCTTGGAGTCCAGTTGAGCCGTTCTTAGCCTAGTACCAACCAAACATCAAAGTGGGAACTCCTTGTTTTGGCGGGAAAAATCCTAGCTTGTTTTTATTTTATTTTTTCATCTCTATCTGTATCCACGGCTCACGTGGTTTCTTTTTCCCGATGGATTCTAGTCGGAGTCCTTGTCGTAGTTCGATGGGGGTGACACTTAGGAAAACATCTGTCACGTATGAAATGGGAATGGGGACTAAGTCTCAGTCATTATCTGACTCGACGAGTGGCCTCCATAAAATGCCTTGTCCCCCCCTCTCCTCTTCGGCACTTAAGGTTGATGCTTCTCCTGTCGAGCAACAAACAAAGGCCTCCTCCATTCCTAGAAAGTTGCATTTTGAAAAGGTGCAAAAAGGAAGACCTATGTGTGTCATGGGCAGGGATGTCACCATCGACTTGGTTCTGGCTCTCTCCATGAGGTCGCTGGTGGGAAAATGGAGTTCATCAAAATCTCTCGCAAGGAGCTGTTGGAATGGGTCAGGGATTAGTGGAAACCCTTCTTTCAGAATATGCCCAGGGTTCTTTCTCTGGTTAACGGTTGGTTTGTGTTTCACTTCCTGTCTGAGGAAGATAGGAAAGCGGTGAAAGAGTGTTGTTGGGTGCATGGAAAGGGTTCACTTGTCCTCTCAAGGTGGAATGTTCACTTTGACCCTAGAACAACAAAGCTCGAGAAAAGACACCTCTGGGTGGTTCTTCTAGGCTTCCCTCTATATTGTCGAAATATTAAGGGCTTTTGGGCTGTGGCAAATTCCATTGGAAATTTTATCCTCGTTGAAGATAGCCACTTGTTGGGCTCAGATTGAAAATCTCCGCATGTTCTGGTGGAAATGAAAGTGGAAAACAGGTTGCCGAGTGAACTAGAGGTGGTGTGGGAAGGTGGGTCATTCACTCAAATCCTTGACTACTGGAAAATACCTTTTCATTTCCATCGTTGCAGGCATATGGGGCACTCAAAGGCTTTCTGTTTGAAATGGAAATGGTTGGGGGATCATCCACAGACTTCTAGGGATTCAGATTCAGATTCGATTGATGGTGTTCGGTTCCCTCTTCCTTTGGATTGTGAATCGACAACATATTTCGTTGATAGGTTTGATAGTTCCATCTTGGTCCTTCTTAAGTTTCTGCAGTTGGNGCAATTGAAGGTGGCTAAAGTAAGGTTCAGCTATCGATTGAAGGTTGCAACATTAATCCCCAAGAGGGAAGGGGGGGGGTGGGATGGGGAATTTATTGGATATCTCTCCTATTGGAGCTGTGATTGTTAGTGAGAGGTTCAAGAAGCTTTCCTCTCCAAGGAATGGGCGAGGGGATTCTCCCTCTTTGTTCAGTTCTGATGATTTCCCCCCTCTTCCTAGGGTGCCTCCTCCTATCCATATTTCCTCCTCATCACTGCACGACTCGTTGTCTCCGCCCTCGGGGGGTAGATCGGTCGAGCTCCCTGAGTTACCTTGTTACTCAACAGATCATGTGGGACTTGGTATTCCCGCGATTGCTTCTATCAAGAACCCAAATGTGACTATACCTAAGCCTAGAAAAAGGGATAAGATCATCTCCTCCTCCCCATGCAAAATCTTGGAAGAGAAGGGTCTGAAGTTGTGTCAAAACCCTGTCGTTTTGTCTCTCTTCAATAGAGGGCTTCCAAGGATTCTTGTTTCTCCATCTGATGTTTCTGACCGAGCTCTTAGAGAAGATGAAGCCCTCTTCGGAGTTAAGAAATTATCCTAGTTTCCTTTAACGTAAGAGGGTTAGGAAGTGGACCCAAAAGGGCTTCCCTTAAGAGATTTCTGGATAATACTAAGCCTGGTGTGATACTGGTTCAAGAAACGATGACGGATGCGATTTCAACCTGTTCTTTTTTTCTAAAGATAAAACCCTATTGGTGTGTTTTAGCAAGTGATTCAAATGGTATGTCAGGAGGAATGTTGGTGGCTTGGAATCCCCAGGTGATGAATCTAAAGGCTTATGTATCTGAAGCAGGAATTTTAATGGAGGGTCACTTTATTAGTTTCTCTAAATGTATTAGAATCATCAATATCTATGCACCCTACAGTAGAAGGATGGAATTTTGGGAACGAATCTTTTAGTCATATCTCTTTAAAGATAAATCGCTCATAGTTGTTGGTGATTTTAATCTTACTCTCTCCATAGATGAGGTATGGGGAGCTGGTAGGTGTGAGGACCCTATTTCTGATTTCTTTAGGGAGAATATGGAGGAGGCTCATCTCATTGATATTGAGCCAAATGTCATGTGTCCTACTTGGTTCAATGGCAGATGTGGGCTGGTTAGCGTGGCTAAAAGGCTTGACAGGTTATTGATGGCTGAAGATATTTGTGAGGATTTTGGGAGATATAGATCCTGGTCTCATTCCATCCGATTCTCTGATCATAAAGTGGTGGTGTTGGAAATCGATTTTGATAAATCGGGGGTAAATTTTCGTTCAAGTTTAATCCTATCTGGTTGGAAGACCAAAGTTTTGATGCCTTCGTAAAGGAGCAGTGGCGCTCTCTCTCGAGAACTTACTATCCTTCATTTATGTTCGGGTTGGTTTCCAAGTTGGGAAAGTTGAAATCTGAGGTTCATAAGTGGGAGAAAATCAAAAAGATTGAGAAGAAAGAAGAATTGGAGAAGTTGTAGGCAGAACTGCAGGCCTATTATCTTGTAGTGGACGATTCCCTGTTCTCGGCTGAGAGAAATATGAAAGTGAAGTTTTTGGAAAATAAACGAAGTGTCATCCTGAGGCATAAGTATTAATTTGTCATAGTGGTCTAGGAACTGAAAACACAGTCTCACAAAGAATACAGACAGATAATCATAAAATTGGTAAAATAGTGCTGCAATGGAAGTAGCAGTTCTATATAATCAAATGAATAATGAATAATATGATACGATGATCATGCTAGATGCAGGAATTCCAAGACAATTCGAATTCCCAAGGAGGTCATTCGAATTGAATGAATGGGTGTAGCTTAACTGAGTGTAAGCCACAGTAAACACACTAGTTAGCCAACTAATCAAGTGCCGATTGACTCAACTAAGTCCTAACTGAAGTCGGAGTGCAATGAATGACTGATTCTAACTGAAAGTAGCTCAGACACATGTCACTAGCATGCCAACCAACAAGTGGTAGCGCATCAATAACTCCAATGAACCCCAATGAGGTTAACTGAAGTCAAACTGGTCATCAGAAGTGGTTGTAGGTGCCTGTGTTAGCTCCAGTTCATAAATAATCATTAAAAATAAGTAAATAATGAATGGAGGTGCCTTCACCACTTACTTAACTGATTGTAACCATCAATTATCAATTAGGTGCATTTATGACACTGAGATCACCCCTGAAGTGCTCCAGTTAGCCTCCCCAAATGAAGGAGAAGGCTTAGTTGGCCTCCTTGAATGAAGGTAGGAGTGGGTGTGTTCATGCTGATGTCATATAGTGCTCCTTTGATGTCAATTAAGTCAATAAAACTTAGGATAATGGTTTAACAAGGCCAAATTGACCAAATTAAGTGTGCATGGTGGGTAAATGTCTCCAACAATAAGGTGGAGAATCTCCATCACAAAAGAAGAGGGATCTGGATTAAGGCAGGGGATTGCAACTCGAAATACTTCCATAATTATGCCAATAATCGTAGATTCTCCAATTCAATGTGGGAAATTGACTCTGATTCGGGTTTACTATGTAGGGATCATTCGTCGATCTGCAAGGCGGCCTATGAACATTTCAAATCGTTATTTATTCAGCCTAATTCTTTTAATATTCTAGATCAACTTAGTACGATAAAAAAACTTTCCATGTATGTTCAATGAAGAGAATCAGGCTCGAGTAGATAGGCCGGTGTCATTAGCTGAGGTAAAGTCCTCGTTGGATATGTGGATTAAGGCAGGGGATTGCAACTCGAAATACTTCCATAATTATGCCAATAATTGTAGATTCTCCAATTCAGTGTGGGAAATTGCCTCTGATTCGGGTTTACTATGTAGGGATCATTCGTCGATCTGCAAGGCGGCCTATGAACATTTCAAATTGTTATTTACTCAGCCTAATTCTTTTAATATTCTAGATCAACTTAGTATGATAAAAAAAAATTCCATGTATGTTCAATGAAGAGAATCGAGCTCGAGTAGATAGGCCGGTGTCATTATATGAGGTAAACTCCTCGTTGGATATGTTTGCCATGGACAAAAGTCTAGGCTCGGACGACTGAGTTTTACAAGCATTTCTTTGACATTCTTGGTCCTGAGATAGTTGAAGCCGTGGAGGAATCTCGTTCCAACAGATCCATTAATGAAGTTTTGAACTTGACTTTTCTTACGCTAATTCCAAAGAAGGATCGTCTAGAATCATTTTTGGACTGTAGACCGATTTCTCTGTGTAATCTGTTGTATAAATTGATCACCAATATCATAGCAGAAAGAATCAAACCTATCCTAGGTCAATTTATCTCTGCGGAACAGTTCACCTTTCTCCCGGATAGACAAATCACTAACGTTGTGGGGGCGGTGCAAGAATGTCTCCATATGGTCAAAGTGAACAAAAAGAAGGCGATTTTTGTGAAACTCGATTTGAAAAAGGCTTACGACTGTGTTTATTGGTTGTTCCTGAAGCTGATCCTCCTTCAAGTGGGTATGTCTCGTGATACGGTTGAATGGATTATGAGCGTTGTTTCTGCAGCTCAGTTCGTTGTTATCATTGATGGGACTCCCACTGAATTTTTTCGTGGCATTAGGGGTTTAAGGAAGGGGTGTTCCCTCTCCCCGTATCTCTTTATCCTAGCTGTGGAAGGACTCAGTCTCCTTATCCAACGTGCCAAGAGACAATCACTCTTCCAAGGTTTCAAGATTTCTAGGGGGTTGAGTATTACACACTTGCTTTTTGTGGATGACGTGCTCGTCGTTGGAGGCGCTTCGACAAAGGAGTGGAAGTTCATGTACTCACTTATCGTGGGGTTCTGTAATGCTTCCGGGATGGAGGTAAATGTTAAAAATTCTTTTATATTGTATTCTTGTTTTGAACAGTCATTATTAAACGAGATTCATGAGCGTTTTCCTTATAATAATGGCAATGTTGAGGAAGGATTAAGATATTTGGGATTCGTCCTTAAACCGAATGGCTATGGTTGGAAAAATCCATTAACAGGAAAATTATATGCTGGTAGGCTCGTTATTTGTCTCTTGGGGGCCGAATGGTGCTTGTCTCCTTGGTTCTTCAGGGCATTCCAGTATACTGGATGTCTCTTTTTTCTCTTCCTCAGAGTATTATTAATAAAATCAGAGGGAAGATTTTTAATTTTCTTTGGGCTGGAAACTTGACTGGCGATAAGTGGCACCTGGCATCATGGAAATATCTATCACTGCTTCATTCTCTTGGTGGATGGGGTATTAAAAACCTAGGTGTCTTCAATGTGGCGCTTTGTGCTAAATCTCTATAGAGATCCCTTTTGAGCAATGGTTTATGGGGGAAGGTGATTAAGGAAAAGTATTTTAAAGGTCTGGATTTCACGTATTGGTTAAGATCTAGTCCGAGAGTAAGATCTTCAAGTTCTAATGTATGGAGAATCTTGATGAAAAGTTTGTCGATCATTATGAATGATTTGGGCTAGAAAGTGGGAAGAGGGATCCAAATGTTCATTGGGATTGACCCAATTTGTGGGATTGGCGATTCCTCTTTCCTTTCCTTCTCCTTAATCAATGAGCTGCGTGCCTAGAATATGTTTGTATTGAAAGATATTTGTTCTGAAGGAGCCAACGGTAGGAGGGAAGATTCGACAGTTTTGGGTTTGACTGATAGGAGTGTGTTGGAATGGGATAATTTTATTCTAGCACTGAAGAAAGGGAATGTCTCGCTAAATGGCTCTCCTGATGAGGTGGTTTGGCTTTAGAACTCTAAAGAAGGTAAGGTGAATGCAAATTTGGCCTATAAGCTGGCGATATGTGGGTAGAATGTTGGAAGAATTAAATGGTGGATGAAGTGGCTTTGGAAAGGGTCCCTCTCGTTGAATATTATATTATTTTCTTGGTTATGTCTAAAAAATAAATTTTTTACATGGGACGAAATGCAAAGAAGAGGTGTGTCAAGACCTGGAAGATGTTCTCTCTGCTGCTTGAATCTGGAGTCAAATGCACATTTATTTGGTAGTTGTGTTTTATTTCAGCAGGTTTGGTTGTCTCTTATGAATCACGCTTCCACATGAACCATTGTTGGGAAGGGGAATCAGTGGAGGAAAATTTATTTAGCTAGACCAATAGAAGAGATCCCTTCAGTCATATTCCCTTATTTGTGTTGTGGGAGGTTTGGAAAGCTAGGAATGTTGTCATTTTTTCTAGTACGGTGCATAATCTTGAGGTGATATTTCTTAAGATTATGTCATCAATTTCTGAATGGGGTAAAAATCCTTCCCCATTAAAGGACAAGATCCATTCCGCCCCTCTACTGTGGCAGGAAAAGCCATTCAGTTTTCTTGAAAGAGCGTCAAAGGAAGGTGTATGTGGGGCCGGATTTGTCATCAAACTCAATGATAGCAGAACTTTTAGAGGATGGTCAAAGGATGGACCGGGATCTAAAACTCGGGCATAAGTCATGGGTTTGTGGAGTCTCCTTCCCTGTTCTAAAATATGGGGTATTGACCATTTGCAAGCCTTAGGGGATTCTCAAGTGGTCATAAATTGGGAAAAAGGAAAGGCTAGTTTGAAGTCTTTGGATCTCTCACACTGGTTAGATAGAATTTTGGTAAAAAAGAAAGAGTTCTCTTGGATATATTTTGACCATGTTTACAGAGAGTTCAATAAAGATGTTGATGATTTATCAAAGCTGGTCTTGGGTGATATGGATGGATTAATCCACCACTCGTTTGTTTTGGAGGGAGTGGTCACAGAAGCTGGCAGTTTAGATTTCTTTTAAAAATTTACGACATCGGCTCTTGTGGACGTATAGAGGATGATGTGGTCATTTTGGATCCCATATTGTAGTATTAGTCCTCATCATGATGCTGTCAATTTGATGGTTTATAGAGCGTTTTGCTAAGTGTAATTTATATTATGTAGACTTTTAATGGCTTTGCTGCTCAGATTGTATTGTGGAAACAACTTTTTTTAATAAAAAGCGGTCGTTTTTCCTTTAAAAAAAAATGTGATGAGAAGTTTTTCCCAAATTTATAAGAAATGATAGGTTGGGAAAAATATATATATATATATATATATATATATATATTAAAATTTATAAAAGAAAAAAATTATATATTAAAAATTTATAAAAGAAAAATTGAATTTGAATTAAAAAACTTAACATAATTATGAAGATCAATTGACAATGCACTGGTAGCCCCTAGTTGCGGGTGCTAGGGATACCACCGCAATCATGTGGCCTATTGCATGGACAGATCAGTTGCACCACCAAGTGGTGTCATCACTCACCTTATCACTATGCTCATTAAACTCATGAATGTTGTGAGGTCTTGGGCATTCATTCTCGCCACTCTTCATTTTTGAAAACAACGTATAGGAGGTATTATGGAAATGTACCATGGGATTTGGTTGCAGAGGGGATTTAGTATTATCCATTTATTCTCATGCACAACCTAATTTCATTCTATCCACTTCCATTGGTCTCAAGATAGAGCAAAAACTGAGGTGTTTACACATTTGATTCTAAAGGGCGAGGCGGTGGTTCGTTTCGGTGAAGAAGAAGAAGAAGATTTAACTGCAAAATCCAACGGGGATATTGGCAGCATGAGTTCTTTGGGAGGTGGCGGTGGTGGTCGAGGCAAGGCAAGTGTACTATCAAAATTTCCTACCCATAAAAGTGATAAAATATTTTTTATTTAAAATAAATTGACATTTTTGTATGAATGTATGTCGTCCTCAATGAATTATGAAAGGAATGTTCAAAACTATGGTTATGTCTGAAAGTTCAAACTGAATGATTTTTTTTGTTTGTTTTAGAAAAATCAAAACATTCTTTTAGCATAATTCATTGTATTGTTGTAATATTTTAGTTGATCGGAATACTTAACGATGTTAGTAAGAAACTTGCAAAAGCTCAGGTTTGATTGTTCTTTCCAGTTTAGGATCCAGATCCATCTATAAAAGGGAAAGAGTGTGGTACAATGGATCTTATATTTTTAATTAAAAAGATGCAACTATTTTGATGTATTATGTATGTCATGCACTAAACATTTTTCTTTAAGTTTCCTGTGTTAATAGTGAATTTCTTTCCAAAGCAGAAGCATTGTCAATGCTAGAATGGGAATCTAAGCAAGTTCCTCACATTCATAATCTTGTTCTGGAGAGTCTGCTTCCAGAGGCCAAAATCATTTTGATCTCTACCAATCCATAGGTTATAATCGATTTCTCTGTATTGATTTAATTTGGGAGTGCATGACATGGCATCAACTCACCATCAACTTTCGTAAATTACTGATCTCCCCCCTCAAGTCATAATTAAATAAAATTTGTTTATATGGATTCTATATGTGAGGAAAATTTGTATATCGAAAGAATCGATTTATTTGTGTTGATTGATTCATGAATTTTTAAAGAATTTACCTTGATTTGCGATTCTGCACTTGCATGGAATTTTCTTTTATATGTTTGTAAATGGAGACGGAGCTCTCTTCTTCCACAAATCTCCTTCAATTCCCCTTCTTCAATATAAGTTGGGCTCGGCTAGCCATTGGTATAAATACTTGTAACCTCCGATGTGCGAGGTATCCATTGCCATTGCCACTGCCATTTTTATTTTCACCATAGGAGAAGCAAAGAAAACCAACCGCCCCTTGTAATAAAATAAATCAGTTTTGGCAATCGATTTCGTTATAATTACAAGACCAAAATAGATAGATCCACCTCCAAGGAAAGAAATTTATGTATGTAGTGGAGTACCTGAAATTGATAAGAGATAAAAGATTATTAGTAGGAAATCACTTTTGACTCATGATTGTAGGAGGCTTATACATGGATTTTCGTGGGCCAGATAAAATTGCTTTATGACTGGCTAGTGACTATGTATGCCCTCTAGGCCTAAGCCCTGGCCTATGTGAGCCCTCCAAGGGCTGATACATGGCTGGTGTGACCTTCTTTTTCATTTCATGGGATGAGGTCGTGCCCTCCTTTAGTTTCCCATACAGAGTTGTTACCTATTTCTTGTTTCCAGACTTGAAATGTGGCCTTTTTATCCTGTTTGAACTTGATGTTTTAACTTGTTGAGCTGGGTCATGCCACGCCCCATCCCGAGAAGGCATACACAACCACTCTCTAGTATAGGGAGTTCATAACATTCATAAGTTGTTCATCACTCCTTTCCACATGTCTTGACCTTAGATTGAACTGATAAAGGTTGGATGTAGTCTACTTGGGGGTTGCTTCATATTTGGATAGGACAAACCTAGATTTCTATGTACTTTGAAATTAATTTTTATGAATTTGCATACTTAATAACAATTAGGTTATTATTTTTTTAAATTAATTAAAGTCGAGAAACCATTAATGCATGCACTAATAATAGGCATATCCTATCGAATTTGGCCTCAGTTAACCACTGGTAGAAAGAATTGAAACCTATGGGATGCCCCATAGCCATTGGAATTTTTTATTTTGGCAATCAATTTCATTATATTTACATGACCAAAAAAGATAAATCCACCTTCAAGAAAAGAATTTTTTTGATATAGTGGAGTACATGAAATTGAGAAGAGATAAAAGATGATTAGTAGGCAATCTCTTTTTCCTCATGTTTGTAGGTTGCTTATACATGACTTTTCCTGTACCTGGTAAACTTGATTTGTGGCCTCTTCATGACTGGACAATGACTATGTATGCCCTATAGGGATGGGCCCTGACCTATGTCATCCCTCCAAGGGCTGAGACGTGGCTGCTATGACCTTCATTTGCTAGCTAGGGGCTGAGGTTGTGGCCTCCTTTAGCTTCCCATACAGAGTTGTTACCTCTTGTTGGTTTCCAGAATTGAAACGTGGATTTCTTGCCCTGTTCGAACTTGATGTTTTCACTTGTTGAGCTTGGTCATGCCACGCCCCAACCCTAGAGGGAATACACAAACACTCTCCAATCTAGGGAGGTCAGAACATTCATAAGTTGCGCGCCACTCCTTTCAACATTTCTTGACCTTTGCTTGACCTGATAAAGCTTGGATGTAGTCTTTTTGGGGGTCGTTTCCTATTTGTATAGGACAAACCTAGACTATGATTCCCATGTAAATACTCTATGTCCTTTGAAATTAATTTTTGTGAATTTGCATACTTAATAACATAGCTACAACTATGAGCCTGCTCAATGTCTACAAAACATTTGCTAGCCAAATAGAGTGCCCAACTTCCAGCATTATTGGAAAATAATATTGTTTTCTATGGATTTTTCTATAATGACTTGAACATTCTCTACTTCCAAATTTCTACCATGACATAGAATCTACATGCTAGATAATCTGATCAAGGAACTATTATGAGTATTACAAATAGTTTTTCCCATTTTTTGCTGGAACGTTTCCCTAAATTTCACATGAATTGATATCCAGACACAATGTGGTTTCAGTGTGCGACTACATGACATGAAATGGAAAAAAAATATGGTGTTTACTGTTCTTGTTATGCCTACATGCATTTTTCCCCTCGATTCTTTGTTGAGAACAATGTAGCACTCACCGTCCCTTCCACCAATCCGCCTTCCACGCGTGTGCTCCTGTACTCCTCCTACTTTGTTGACATGTGTCCTTTGCATCCTTCGCCTACATTGGTTGACTTCTAGAAGCCATGAGATGCTTTTAAGGTTTTTTCTTTCCTCATGTTTGTAGGCTACTTATACATGGATTTGTCTAGGCCTCCTTACCTTCTATGTGATCCCACTTTAAGGCTGGCTTTGAATCCTCCTTGTGGGCTTCTTATACATCCCTTTGTCTAGGCCTACTAAACTTGTTTTGTGTCCTCTTTGTGGCTGCCAAGTGACATACTTGAAGCATACCCTTCTTGGCATGTTTGAACTTGATGCATGAATTTTTTTGAGATTTATCATGCCACACCATAGCCCTAGAGGGAATTCCCTTTCTCCTCGTATTATGCATAAACAATACACACAAATCTCCGCTAAAATGGCCAAGCTGCCCCATTTTTTTCCAAACATTCCTATTGCCACAGAAAATAATGTTCATCTCACGATCTTGCCACTTCAAATCTGTCACATCCACTATGGTTCCCACTCGAATTAACCCAAAAAATCTATATTTACAATAAAGGAAGCTTTATTAAAATATGTTGTAATGAACTGTGAAAATAGTGAGTGTTTCCTACGCTACCCATCAGAACCACTTTGTCTTTGATCTTGTAGTCTTGTCCACTTCGGTTCCCACTTGGTTCCTTCACTGTACCATTTATTTCGCTTCCATAGTGAGGATTTCCTACGCTACCCTTCAGAACCACTTCATCTTTGGTCTTGTAGTCTCATCCACTCGGTCCCTTCACTGTACCATTTGTTTTGCTGGTTGTCTTCCTTGAATGAGACGCACCCGTCATAACCTTCACGTCACTCCCTTCAGCACTTTCAATAATCCATTGATCAACATTGCATGTGACCACCTCATGAGCATGCCTCTTTTATACGTTGAAATTGATAATTCATTGATACACATTGCATGTGACCACCTCATCAGCACTCTCTATGCCTTCCAACCATGAAAGATGCATTTTTTCATCATTAAGAAAAAACAAATGCACAAATGAGGATGAAAAAATTGTTCTCTTCTCTGAAGCTATCGACCATCCTTGTTAGTATTTTACTCATGGAGTAAAAAAATCATTATAACTTGTTCTTCTTAAATAGGTTATAGTTTTTTTTTCTTGGTTTGAGAAATAGGTATTCCCTATTTTCTACTTTTCTAAAGGAGACATCTAAACATAATAGTCATTTTTTATTTGTTGGTTTCGCATGAACCCTTTTACACATTAAATGTATTTCCTTAAATAAATTTCTTTTGTTGGAAGAGGGGCATTTGAAGGTCTCTTAAACATTTATTTTCATGGTATATAAATACTTATTCTAAATCAACCTGATCTTTATTTTATTTTTTTAGTAACTATCCTACAACTTAGGGATTACCTAAGGGACTTTTCTAGAAGGGTTTTAAATATTTTACATTTACCTTTCACTCATCCATTTGTATGTGGCATCTGGGCAAGAGAGAAAATCATGTCTACTTCTCTCTATACTATAGACTTATTTGTTGCTCTTTTTCTTTATGAGATTTCTTCTGCTTAACGCCCAGGGTTACTTCTACTTTGCCTTGATGCCTAGGTTTCTTTATGATCTTGGAGTGGGCCATGACATGCGTTTTTAACCCTGGGGTTTTTGTTGAGACAACTGCAGAATTCATTTTCCCTTCCTCCAACCCGAATTCCACATGTGTCCTCCTGATTTGTTGACTTGTGTCCTTTAGGCTCTTTGGATGCTTTGTTTGGAATTCTTAAAGCCAACGGTATCTTTCACTGCTTCAGCCACTTTTTCCCCACACCCTGACAGTTTATTCCACTTCTCTGGTGGGCTCTTTTTCGCACCATGTTTTCTTCTTCTCCTTTGGTATTCTACCCTCGCTTCAAATTGTTCTTCTCTTGATTCAATGGACTCTCCTTGTCCTGCTGCTTGTCATCCTGTTCACAATAGAGTTGAACCTATTAAACCCCAAACTGTAGGTGATAGATAGCTTGCTTTCAGATTTTTTCTATTGACCACACTAAGTGGTTTTGTAACAAATACTAATGTCTCAACCATCTAATATCCCTTCAATAATTTCATTGGGTAGACAAAACCCACGGGCATATAAGATGGAATTTTCTTTTTTCACATAACCCATTCATAGGGGTCGCTTGACATTTTGTCAATCCATCGCCCCTCCCTACTTATCTTGTTCAGCATTTCTAGAATTTCAAATGATTTATGGCCTTGTGTTTGGAATTTTTAAGAAACTATTTGGGACCTTCCTATCCATGTACCTCTAAGATATCATCTTCCTTCAAAGCTTCCTCTAACTCGAAAGGTTGCATTTCTTCTCCCAACATAAAAAATACATCCCTTTGTAGGCTTCTTATACATGCCTTCCTATCCGGTTGCTAAACTTTATTTATAGCCTTTTAGTGACTGGGAAGTGACTGTGTATGCCTTTAGGGATGGATCGTGACCTTTGTTATCACTCCAAGGGATGAGCCATTGGTGTTGTGACTTCTTTTTCTAGACATGGGTTGAGAACGTGACCTTCTTTAGCTTCCCATACATAGCCTTTCACTTTTGTTAGTTATTAGCTTTGAAACGTGGCCTTGTTCACATGTTTGAAATTTATGCATATCCTTGTTGAGCTAGGTCATGCTACTGCCAAACCCTTTAGGGCATACACATTCACTTCTTAGCCTAGGGAGGTCGCAATAGTCATACGTTGCAAATCACTCCCTTCAATGTTTCCTGACCTTTCCTTGAACTGTTAGAAGATGAATGTATTATGTTTGGGGGCTTCTTCCTATTTGGATAGTACATTCCTATACTCTTGTTTTTTTTATGCCTTTTGGATTTCCCATTAATGTGATAATCTTCTCCCAACAGGCTGTGAATTTTTCTATCCTTTTTCTACTAGGTTTTCTATATTCTTACTGGACCATGGTTGTACATAATCTCTCATATATTGTCCATGCATTGTGATGCCGTATCCCACCTTAGCTATGTCTGTGTTAAACCCTATATGGTAGGTCAATAGTATTTTTTCGTCTACTAGAGGGAGTTATGTCTTTTAAGGTGCCTACCTATTATTTGGACTGTGTATCCTTGCTGCTACCCTTATGAGATCTTGCCACTTGGTCACTGGGTTTTGTTTCTATGTGTATCTAACTTAAACCCATACCACTTTAACACTCTCTCTCTCAAAGTAACTCTTATGACAGCTTGTCCTTTTAGTGACAACAGTTGACTCCACATGTCTGAGTATAATTCATATCCAAACAAGATCTATTTAGCATTTGTTTTTAAATTACTTTGTATTAGTTTCACTATACTTTTGTTATTTTTATGCTATGTATATTGGAAATGAAAATGCATCTCAAGGACCATCTTTAACGTGGTGACAAGCGGAGTGCTAAGTTGAAAGACATGAAAATTATTTTTACATTTATGACATAGAAAATATTAAACTCCTTGTCTGACCCGTAACTGTGATGCTTTCTGCCCCTTACTGAGCCATGGTCTTATCTGGAACTGATAAAGGTTGGTTTTAGTCCTTTTCGGGGTTTTTTTCAGCTTTTACACATAATATTAATTTCCATATATTTTTTTCTTGGAAGTGGTGCATTTGAATTTCTCTTAAACATTTACTTTAATTGTGCTTTAAGAAAGACTTACTGTTAAATAAAATTTAATTACATGTTAACATTTAATTGTACATCTAAAAAATAGTTAAATTAAAGTAGTTAAGTTTTTTGTATTTTTTTGGTATTCATTTACTAGAAGATGTAGTAATGACATTAAATTTTGTGCTCAAGTATACATTTTAAAATTCTGCATTAACTTAAATTAAGTACAATTTTTAAAAACGGTTTTAAATTTATGACAGAGGAAATATTAAACTCCTTGTCTGAGCCGTAACTATGATGTTTTCTTCCCCTTTCTGAGCCATAACCTTACCTTGAACTGATAAAGGTTGGATTCACTCACTACTTAATTCCAGCCTATTGCACGTCGTCTCTAACCTCCCCTCATACAATACACCCTCTGTTTATTCCAGTAACCCCTTTGCATCACCCTCCCACTTCTAACTCTTCCCTCACATCTCTGTTCTACCTCCATATATTCGAGACATCATACCCCAGAATAGACCATCCTATGTCTCCAAATGATTTCCACCTCATCTCCACCCAATTATGTTGTGTTAATGAAGCTCATTACTGGAAAGAGGCACTTGATGAGATTGAACCTGAGGACAACATGCATTTAGTATCATGGTTTTGCCGAATGAACTTAGACAAAGAATCATTAATAAAGGCAATAGATCGAACTCTGGAAATTATAGATGAAACCTTTGAAATTATTTTCACAATTGTTGAACTACCAGGTGATTGCATTGCGCATGAACCATATCAACGACCTGATATGTGCCATGCTATCAATGTTTTGGCACCTTTAGTTGAGAAATGGAATCCCAAAGATAAAGACAATGATGATTCTGGGGGAATTGATTTTGAGATGAGTCTTCTTCAGGCTCTGAATAAATGGCAAGCATTTGAGGATTAAAGTGTATTAGATGATAGCCAAGGAAGTATTCCAACACGTCCAATTGGGTTTGTTGACTCATTCACATTTTTCGATGGATGTTAAAAGTACATGGAAAAATATTGGATCTAAAGATTCTAAACAATTGGGAAATATATAGAAATACATGTATTATGTCTGTTATGTCTTCATTGTCTATTGTTTTCTCGAACTACTACTTCTATATTAGAAGTGGATGTGCATGGATCCTTTGACTTGTGTTTTTCAAATATGAAATCAAGTTAAGGAAGCTATTTTCAACCTAAACAGTTTGAATTCTACCATATTCCATGCATTTTTTTAAGAAAATTTGTTGTTATTGATACCCTTAGCCAAGTAATATATTTGTCTTGGTTTTGAAGATAAATGTTATTCAAGGTTGGAGGGACTGTTCACTACATTGATATATATTAAAGAATGAAACCTCGTTGATGAATATGATATATATCCTTATATAGAATGAACCAGTATATAGGGGATATATATCAAGAGCCATCATCTTGAAATGTTTTTGTTCTTATTATAAATTGATCATTGATGTCTAAAATCATTTCAAGAATTCATGTATCGATCAATAAATCTCCCACTACATTGGCTGCCAAGGAATCTCAAAATGTTTCAAATAATGTTGCTATTACATCCTAGGTGAATTCCTAGCTCCATTACAGCCATTTTGAAATGTTTTTTCATCTCATTATAAATTGATCATTCATGTCTATAATTGTATCAAGAAGCTAGGTACTGCTAGGTACCGATTTAAGAGGCTTTAAATTTTATTAGTTATTTTCCAGTATCTTTGAGGTATTAGAATACTTCTGGAATCACCATTTCACATCAGACATCTGCTAAGAGGAAAGTATCTTTGTTGAGAGGAAAGTGGATGTGATGGAGAGGGCTATTTGAATGATAAGTTTGTTTTGCTTCAAGGTAGGTTGATGGATTAGAAGTTGTTGCAATTCATCCAAGATTACAACAATATTGCAACTGGCCCAATATGTTTGGAACACCATGTTTGAATACATGTGTTCTTATCAAACATGTTTTTCCTTCTTTATAGTTATAACAACACATTGGAGTCTTTTCTTCATGAGATAAATTTCTCCCATGCCATCGCATGTTCGTTGTATAATGTGATGTTAATTGGAAAACCCTATTTTCTATTGTGTAAAACTGTTAAGTTCAATAAACTTGTTTTCTATTCTGAGTTGGACTATTCTCTATATTTTGATAAATTCACGAGGGATTCACCTTGTTGAGCAATATCATATCATGTTCATTCATAAAGGGGGGTTTTTAATTGTGAAAGATAAGGTCAATATATTGTAGATATCGGGGGACAGTGAATAGGGTATGGCGGTTTTATAGTTATTGGGAGGTATAAAAAGGGGTTTCTAGTAAGAATAAGGAATATATTGTAAAAATATGGGTTTTTTAATTGGAAATATATATTGGGAGGGGGGTTCAACTAAAGGATTTTTGTAATTAATCATCAATATCTGGTGAAATTAGGGGTATTCTTTAATATCCCCTGAACGAAGGTGCTATGACATGGTTTCACTAAGTAAAGACCCCGTGGATAAATTTAAGTGTTCCATTTTGTTGTGGTATTAATTGCAGTCTTGCACTACCTCATTTTAATATTACATTTTATGTCTTCTTTTACCCTCTAACAACCACCTTATCGGCGTATTATTGCACCTCCTTGAGGTAATTGCTAGTTAATATATTGATTCGAACTTGTATATTTAGTTTATGATCATTAGGTCCTGAGAAATCGAAATCTTTTATAAACTTGTCTAATTGCAAACACATAAATTTAGTCATTATATCAAAGGTGTGTAGTAGTTAAACATAATCCTCACAAAAATACACATTATAGTAATCAAAATTATATGTGAATTAAAGAGACAAATAATCTTATGTTACGTACAACCCAAATTCAAGCCATTCATATATTTGTCTAGTTACAAACACATAAATTTAGTCATTCTATCAAAGGTGTGTAGTAGTTAAACATAATCCTCACAAAAATACACATTATAGTAATCAAAATTATACGTAAATTAGAGAGACAAATAATCTTATGTTACGTACAACCCCAAATCAAGTCGTTTATATATTTGTCTAATTATAAACACATAAATTTAATCATTATATCAAAAGTGTGTAGTAGTTAAACATAATCCTCACAAAAATACACATTATAGTAATCAAAATTATATGTAAATTAAAGAGAAATAATCTTATGCTACGTACAACCCAAAGTCTTGGTGCTTTCCATGATTGGTGATTAGAGTTGTCCATCAAGAATATTATTAATTAACTTAATGTTAGAACTTTCTTTTTAATCAATATATTGTTTATACTTGTGTTTGGGACAACTTTATTTTAAAAAGAATGAGCATACTTACCTTTTAATGAAATTGCTAGTTATAACTTACTTATTTCCTTTTTCATCATTGAAATGTGAAAACAAAGAAAGCTCTTTGTTTTTATTCTTAACATTGTTTTTTATATAAAAACAAAAAGAAAATCTTGTTTTAAAAAAAATAAAGATTTTAGTAATAATTCAAAATGGTTAAAAAGTAAATTGTCCACCCTCTATATGACCCTTACCATGCTTCCTATCTTCCTCTACCCAATAGCAATAGGGTACTTGACAAAGAAAGCTCTTTGTTTTTACTCTTAACATTGTTTTTATATAGCCAAAAGTGAAAATAAAAAAAAATCTTGTTTTTAGGAAAAAATAAAATAAAGATTTTAGTAATAATTCAAAAGTTTTCTAACTCTTCTTCCTCTATTTCAAACTTTAATACTTTAATACACATCAACTTAATTAATTGAAAGAGTAAGCATCTCCAAACTAAAGATTACCTTTTAAAATTTTATCACAAAATATCACAAACTTAGATTAAGTCACGAATTCCATACTAAGCACTAGCACTAGCTTGTAAGCTATTAACAACTAATTAAAATTTATAATAACAACCAATTAAATTTGAACATTGGCCAACGCTAAACCGTTACCAATTCCTTAAAAAAAAAATGAAAGATAGTTGTTGCTTAGCGTTTTAAAAGTTCTGAAGGTGTTGCTGAAAATGGCGATCACTTCCCCTCTTTAAAAAATTTGACGCCCTAAGAAGCTATCTACATTAATTGGATGATCAAAAGTTGATTGGTTGCATTATGATGAATTAATGAACCTTCCAATACTTTTCCACATTCATGGATGGTAGAGGTGGTAAATCGTCGGCCATCCTAACAGAAGGCCTAACCCCAGAAGACTCAAGGCTCGAACCCGTGACCTCCCCCCAAACCGAGAGAGTGTGCGGACGTCTTACCAATTAAGCTAACCCTTGGGCTTCGCTTCCGACATTTTATGTAGTCCTTGAAAAGACAATTATGTTGAGAAGAACTAACTTAGAATTAAAACGCTTCTCATATCTAATTATTATGAGAATTTAAAAAAATATTATATTTTATATACCATTATAATTTCATAATAAGGAAAAGTAACTAGGATGTTAAGTTAAGGTTAGTTTGATGTAAATAATGTTTAATTATTTTTCATGTATTTCTATTATTTATAATTTTGAGTATTAGAAGTGGTGTTCTACTGAAGTTTTTTATTATAATTTTTTTATAAGAAAGCATGAGATATTATTGTCAAATTTAGGAAAATTTTGAATTGGTTAGTATAAATTAATTGTAAATATAAAAATTAAGTAAGGTTGTCTTCAACCTTGGTTGGTATATACATTAATAAGTTAAAGATTTTTTTGGAAAAATAGATTGTGTTGGCATAACTTTGGTTGGTAGAGGCATTATTCTTGTTATTTACACTAATGATAAACATGTTATATAACTTGACGAGAACTTTACACTCAAAACTAGAACTTTAGCCATAAAAACTCATATTTTTGAGAAAAAAAATACCAAAAATCACTTCCAAATCAAAAAGTGGTGTTAGCAGTAGCACCATTTTTTTTGGGCTAAAAATGTGGACATACTAAAACAATTGTTATTGTTATTTAATCAAACCTCAAATTGAAAATTAATGCTACCCTTAGCACACTATTTCAAAAAATGGTATAACTATATCATTTTATCATAATTTAAAATTGTATTTATTAAGCCTCTAAGTAACACTATATAAAAGTTATACGATATTAAACAAAAATTATTCAAGAAATTATTAAAGCACTCTTGCCATATAAAATAAAATAAAAATTACTATAATAACAAAATATTAAAAAACAATAAAAAAACAAATGAAAAAAAACTTAATATAATAACAAAATGTAACATACAAACTCATCAAGTAACTTAACTTCTAGAGAGATGGTATATATATTTTTTACTTCGTCTAATTATCCAAATCCTTAGCCTCAAAGCATACTTAACCTTGTAAGCAAAGTAAAATCTTTTTTTAACTTTATTTGTACATATACAAGTAATCTCAATGAATATTTATCATCATATACAAAGCAAGAGCCAATTATCTCTTTATTTTATCGAGTATAGTTAATAATATAAAGTCATAATTAATGACTTCATATTTATCCATTTCTTCAGAGGAATTAAGTATTGCAGTACTAATGACCATGATACATTTTCATCCTTAAATTACTTTTTTTGGAAAACCAATTAATCAATTCTAATAGTAAGGAGTACATGATCTTTACATATTTCTTAAACATAACATTTTATTTATATAGTTATGAAGACACATATCCACTTGTCTATTATTCCATACCACTTCATCTTTGTTTGTATAATTTCCAAGCTCTATATTTCATTATTTTTAACTACCAACTAATGACTTTAGTTAAAATTATAAACTATATGTAAATAATAACATATACACATTTACACATACTTTCTACATTTTAAAACCATTTATAAAATATAAATCATTATTTATTTCACAAGTATTAGATAAAAAAGAGATGAAACATTTAAAGCATAAATATAAGAAGAACATCAATATACTTGATTCACTTCATCCAAGGCTACATCTACCAAATAATTGTTAATATTTTTATTATCTTTAACTAGCTACGCTGTAGCCCACCAAATAATTTGTTAATATTTTTATTATCTTTAACTAATAAAGAAAATTACACTTCATCATTACATCTACTGCAGTTTACTTTTCTTTTCCTCATAATTTTCTTATAGCTTTTACAACCTTAACACAAAGCTTCCCATATTACTCAGAAGCTAATAAAATATACCGTCTTCATACCTTAATTACTCAAGATTGAAAGACATATTTTCCAACATTTATGTTCAAGTCGAGTTAAGTTCTTCCTTCACCCATTTAAGTTCATACTTTTTGTATTATTTGCTTCCCCTTGTAGACTCTTACCATAAGAATGGGGTCTAACTAGACCTTCAATAATTCTCATGTCAAACCATTATTTTTGTTTTCTTTTTCCTTTTAACTATTAAGAAGGAATCATTCATTGAGGCCCCCAATTCCATTTAAAAAGGTTAAAACAAATATTAAAAGTATTGAAGAGACCACCTTCGCCACTCTACAGGGTTATAACAAATATTGATTGAATTGAAGAGTCTAGAGACATTGCCTCCTCTTCAACTATATCTACCTAATGGGTTCAAACGAAAATAACTCCGTTCACATTGTCTATCTAAATGAGGCCAAGCATTAGGTTGAAAGACTGATAATCACATTGAGTGGCCATATTACGTTAAAAAGAAACAAACATGCCATCTTCAATGCACATAGAGTTAAATTAATTATTACAAACAACAAACAGACCGCCCCTCCCACACAGGTTATTTTACTTCAGTGCCAGACCAAGTATAAACAAAGTATTACATACAGGGTCGGTGCTTCCCGAGTGACCACCCTCCTTCAGTATGCAACAAGTTTTAATATAAATAACAACAAATATAGATCAAGTTTCCAAATACAGTGAAATCAAAATTCCAAAGCCACGCCCCTTGGGTTTATAAGGACAAAATTATTTTTACTTAATATAAAGAAAATTAAATATGAACGCAAAAAAAGTCGATCCTCCTTATAGAGGAAGCGAGAAAACACATACCAGATACCTTTCTTCATGACCCAACAAACTCTCTCTGTGTATATAGTCTGGTGGGTCAGTTCTATACCTAGCTTTCAAGGGATGTAGAGGACGTTCTCCTTTTGACGTTGTTTGGATCACCTTCAAAAGAATAACGAAAACCCTCCCCTTCGGATTGTCAAGGTATGATACCCTTTTCTTTTTCCTGAACAAAGAGCTATGCTCCTCCTTTTCGCTCCATCGAACCACACAGAACTGGAAAATAAATATTTATTATTTATTTCAGAAAAAAAAAAACATTATGTTAAATTTATTGTAAAGTTTTATGACCAAGTTAGTCGATGACTATAATTGAAGAATTATTTATTTTAATAATTAAATAGAAGAGACACCTATCCAAGGTAGATTGTTAAATGAGTGTTCACTAACCATCTAGGAGGAATGAGAAGTTGTAGAAGACTGGTTGGCAAGTGGCAATACTAGCATTTTACTTTCTAGTTGTTGCATGAAGCATAATCCCTAAAAATGCGGTCATGTTCTCTGAAAGATGGAACTGAGCTGGTGGCTCATTTAATTCCAAAGTGACCCAAAGACCTAGAAAATCTTATAAATACCATCAAATTGAGCAGGAGGCTCACTACTCATTTTTTGTTTCAAGAGAATGTACCTTGTGGTTGTTGCAAAACTAAAAAAAGTCAGGCACACAAGGAATTTGATGAGGGGATAACTAAAGTGGAATTGTTGAGTTAAGTCTACTGTTGAGTGCTAAGTTACAACAATTTGTTGTGATGGCTATTATCCAGTGATGTTCATCCTAGTGTTTAAGTAAATCCAATGTTCAGATCCAATTTCCTACTGAGTATTTTGCACTTCCAATATTTTCTAGGGCCAAGTTCTAGCCTCATAAATCAAACCCTAGAAATATTTAGGATAATCAAAGCTTCAAATTAAAAATAATAATTGAGCTAGTTTTCACATTAGTTCTTTATAAGAGCATCATAGCCCAGTCTCTTAACTACTAATTATTAATACCAAATCGAGTTTATCGAAAAGCTATAACACTGATTACAAGTTGTAAGTCGTGTTGGTATTATTTATATGTGATCTGTGATGGCTTCATTCACATTAGAAAATATGCAACAACCTTAGGGCTTAATATTTTAATAAAATTTATACATGGATTTTATGGTCTGTTAACCATTGCTAGAAAGAAAACAGTACTGAAAACGAAAATAAGATAAGACTGCAAGCACATTTATCCATTATGATAAACAAAGATTTTATATCAACAATGACTCCATGGCCTTTTTTTTCAAAACAAGTGTAATAGGGTAAGAACCTCACAACCCTGTAAATTACAGTTCAATAAGGTGTTATGACCACATTAAGTTTCTAAAACATTGAACTACAAAATCATTTGTTTACACTGAGATTTCACATTATATCGGAAAGTATTGTAATTTAACCTTACACATAGCTAATAACCAAAATCAAATAGTCGTATGAACAACAACACGAAGCCACAGTACTGCTAAGGTTTGTTGATAAATAGTAAGGCCCTCGTAGGTCCATACACATATTTAAACCCTTACAAGTTAAGGGACAATAGAAAAATTGCACGGTTACATTATAAACAAAATTGAGAAAAGTGGCATAGTCGTTATGACTCCATGAATACTAAGTCAAGCCCTTACATTTCCTTTTCTAGATTCCTCGTAGCATTACCAAAGAATAATTATCACTTTCAACCAGGAAGAACAGGCACAAATTAGTAATACCCAGGCTATGCCATGGGGAAACAAACTCTAAGCACAAAGTCAAGAAAGGAAGGGCCACAAGTTTTACCGACTTTAAAACCCTCTCGACCAGTGTCGAACCGATTATCTATCATAGAGGAGTGCTGCAAAAACCCTCCTACACATACAAGAAAGGATCAAAGGTCAGCCCGTATTAAATAATTAAAATCTAGAACACATAGGAAGCTTTTTTTTCTTTTCTTTGTTACCTGTGCCTCCGAGTTGGCGAGGAAGAACTAAGCCACCAGTGGTTGAGCAGATGTGGAGAAGGATTGTCGAAAACACAAGTAAATCAACTTCCCCACCATGAAAACCGGTATCAATCTATAGTTTTTGCACAGATGGAAACCAAAATACAAACAACACTGTCTGACGCTAAATGGTTGCCAGCTAGAAAAGTTAAAGCCCCCACATGGCTGGCATAAAAGAACCATAATGTTACAATATGTACACATTCCTATGGTCAACCAACACATCGTTTTTTATATGTTCCAAACTTCAAACCATTGCACCATCATTTTAATACCTTGCACTTTATTTGCTCTCAAAACTTAGTATAGTTTTGGTAGGATAGTTTTAAAACATGTTTTATGAGTTTGCAAATGGGAACCTTGATGTTATGCCCCCCCCCCCTCGTTAGGATGTTAGTTGTAGGACCTTGTTTTCCTTGCAAGTTAGCTCAAACAAAATCACTCTCACCTGCACAAAAAGGAAAAATCTTTACGCGTTAGCCACAGGGGCTAAGTAAGACTTGCGGTACCTTTCCTTCTAGCCCATAGCTAGGACCATGTCTGAAGAACAAAAACATTATTACCACAACGTTGAAACCATCAAAGTTTTAGAAGACGTTATAACAACAAGACAAATTTGACATAATGTCGTAAAATGAGATATGCTGATGAAAACAAAACATAAGTCGCGTGAGACTTGCAGTATAGCTAAAGTCCTCTGGTAAATATTTGTCACAATAGAAAGACGTAAAGTACAACATCTAATGGATTTATCATCCGAAGATTTTATAAAGTTACATAGCTTAATGTAAGAGTAAATAAAAAATAATAATTATGAATCTTTGGGATGTTACAAGTGGTATCAGAGCAAGGTTCCAAACACTAGGCCTGATTGGCTCACTCGCATGCAAATAAGAAACAAATATACTGATCATATTTTACATTTATTTTTGTCCAAAAATACAAAATTTGTTTTGCAGGAAAATGTAAGTTGTTGAAGCATCTACTGAAAATGGGTCTCAACACAACAATCCAGACAACATTTATGTAGAACTAACTAATCCACCTTCATAGTTACTACAAATAGTTAAGGAGTTAAAAGATGAACTACAAACTATAAAAATGGATAATGAAATAATTTTGGAACTGAATCAGATGTTATTAGACAAAATGCATAACAAAGGAAAAGATAAATGAAATGTTTATGAAAGTGATTCTGAAACAGTGTCCTACAAATATAAGGGAAATAAAGCAAAATATTCTAATAGTTAATCTTCTTCAGAGATTAATGCAAGGTCACATAGGGGAAGATATAAATATGCAGGTGACAATAGTGAAACTGATCGTAAACCTAGGAGAAGTAAGTATAAACTCTATGAAGAAATTTCTAGGGAATTTAAAAAATTAAAGCCTCCCATGTTTAACAGAGAAGTAGAAAAAGGTAAAGAAGTCAAGGCTTGGCTGTCAAGAATGAAGAAATATTTCTAGATCTATAACTATTCTAAAATACTAAAATCTCGGATGGCTATTTACAATTTAACTGGAAAAGATGACATATGGTAGCAAGACATAAAAAGAGTAAAAAATCTTAAGGATAAGTACTTAACCTGGAGAGCTTTTAAAAAGTATTTTAAAATGAAGTTTTTATCCGAACAGTACTACGAGGAAAGAGTTAAAGAATTCTATGAACTAAAATTGGGTTCAATGTCAATGAAAGAGTTAAATAGCAAATTTCTAAGTCTGTTAAGATATGTACCTTACATAATTGATGAAAAGCCTAAAATACAAATATTTTTAAGTTGTCTTCCCACTATCTTCAAGGATAGGATTGAGTTTGATAACCCGAAGAATCATGAGGAAGCTATGAGAAAGGCTGGTTTTTTTTATGAATAGAGTAAGAAGAGATAAAGTTTACCTAATCGGAAGAATAAGAAGACAAGTCACTTTGACCAGAAAAGAAGAGGGTTTAAGTCAAATAAGAGTTTTGGGAATAATTCTCAGAATTTCTCCAAGAATAACTATCAAAGAACATATTTTAAAAATAAAGTACCATGAAATACTACAGCACCAAAGGGCAGGAATATTCCTGACCATCTTGTTAAAAATAGTGAACATAAGGAACCTATCAAGTGCTAGGAATGTCAAAGACCGCATTATGCCAAGTACTGTCTGAACAAAAAAAGGAACTTCAGCAACATGCATACCATTCACGAAGAGGAAACAGTTGGAGATATGGAAAATGAAATGCCCAAAATAAATGCAGCCTTGGAGAACCGACAAGTAGACCATCAGACTTCCATGGTGGAAGTGCAAGGTATGATACAAAACCAATCTGTTTCCATCCTTATTGATCCAGGCGCTAGTTTAATTTATGTGTCACCTAACATAGTGGAAAAGTGTGGTTTATATTTTAAAAAAGTTTTAAAAATCCTGGTTGGTTCACTTAGCTACGGGAACTAAAAGGAAAGTGGTTAGTTATGTTGAAAACTGTAATTTGCTTATGAGTCAATTTGAAACTCAAGTCAAGTTAAATGTGTTACCGTTCAGATCTTATGATGTCCTAATAGGTATGGATTGGTTAAAAAAACACCAAGTGATTTTAAATTGTTTTCAAAAAACATTTACTTATTTAAATAACGTAGGAGAAAGGATTTCAATAAAATGAATACCTAGGAAGGTCTCTGTTAGACAAATCTCAGACTTGCAGATGAAAAAGGATGTAAGAAAAGGTTGTAAAGTCTTTTTTGTACACATAATAAATAATGAACAAATTTATAAAGAAGATAAGTCAAGTTTCAATGATATTCTAATCCTATAAGATTTCTCAGATGTTTTCCCGGAAGAAATTCTATGACTACCTCCAAAGAGAGATCTATATTTTACAAACGAATTAGCGCTAGGAGTTGTACCTAATTCAAAGGCTCCTTGTCGAATGAATATTTAAAACTTAACGAATTAAAATTACAATTGCAAGAATTACTAGACACTAACTATGTAAAACTGAGTGTGTCCCCTTGGGGACCACCTATTCTTTTCATTAAGAAGAAATATGGTACATTACATCTATGTATAGACTACTGTCAATTGAATAAAATGACAATTAAAATATGTATCCTTTACCTTGCATCAATGATATTTTTTATCAGATACGTGGAGCGACGATATTTTTAAAAATAGACTTGAGAACTGGATATCATCAAGTTAGAATTAAAGACAAAGATATCTTTAAGACTGCTTTCAAAACTAGATACGGGCACTATGAGTTTGTGGTTATGCCCTTTGGGATATAATAATGCTCCAACAACTTTCATGTGCTTAATGAATAGTGTCCTAAGTAAATATTCAGACAAATTTGTAGTTGTATTTATAGATGACATTTTAATTTATTCTAAAACGAAAAAAGAGCACGACAAACACTCGCACATAATACTACAAGTTTTAAGAGAACATCAACTATATGCTAAGTCCAGTAAATGTGAATTTTATAAAGATAAGATACAATATCAAGGGCATGTAATATCCAAAGAAGGAATATCGGTAGACCCAGATAAGATAAAAGCAATAAATGATTGGCATGTTCCAAAGGACGTAACTGAATAACATGTTATTACAGAATAATTGTGATTGGATCAGTACTCATTTATGGGAATAACATGAGGAATAATCCTTAATTGTGATTGGATCACTACTCATGTGCTTAATAATCCTTTTAATTTATTGAAACTTTCTTTGCATTTCTTATCCCAAACAAATCTCTTTCCCTTTTTCTGTAATGATGTTATAGGATTTGCAATTTTCAAAAATCCTTCAATAAATTTTCTGTAATAACATGTTATTCCCATAAACATGAGTAGTGATCTCGTGTAATTCCCATAAACATGAATAGTGAGCAGGAGGATCACTACTCATTTTCTGTTTCAAGAGAATGTACCTTGTGATTGTTGCAAAACTGAAAAAAATCAGGCACACAAGGAATTTGATGAGGGGATAGCTAACGCAGAATTGTTGAGTTAGGCCTGCTACCGAGTGCTAAGTCATAGCAAGTTGCTGTGAGGGCTATTGAACAGTGATATTCATCATAGTGGTTCAGTGAACAGGCTCGGGGGTCTTAAGCAAGTAATTTGGTTGCTTCAGGAGACAGTTGGGTGGAACGATCTCCCTTGGGTGTTTGTCCCCTTCTGCATATTATCCAAGTTTAACTGTCATTTGATCTGTACTTTTATTTGAAAATATGTCCAGTAGTTGTAAGTAGGATGATTCAATATGTTATGATTCCTATATCTCAAAGCTGTTTGGAGACTATTCTAAGACTAGGGAAAGCTACAATCCTTTTTATTTAAAGTTCAGTTGATCTGATTATTCTGTGAAGTACTTCTCAGCTTAATGATTTTCTGTTTCTCTTTGTATAATTATTAAAGTACTTTTACCTTTTGATCATTTCAATTTACTATAATGTTAGTATTAGTGGTATTATTTCTGTTAGTCTAGGTTTAGAATCAAATAAATATCTATATCTCAGTAAAGACTTCTAAAAGTCCTATAGAAAACAGATACAGAGACTACTATAATATAGATATTTAAATATGAGGATATATATATATATATATATATATATATATATACACACACACACACAGAGAAAACTAATAAATCGTATTAAGAACATAACCCTTCGATAGCTCTGTAAACTAATTAGGGTTTGAACCAGTAACATTAAAAAAGATTATACAGAAATAAACATAATAAATTTAAACTGGAAATCCTTAGTAAATCCAATGTTTAGATCCAATTTCCTACTCAGTATTTTTCACTTACAATATTTTCTAGGGCCAAGTTCTAGCCTCATAAATCAAACCCTATAAATATTTAGGATAATCAAAGATTCAAATTAAAAAATAATAATTGAGCTAGTTTTTAGAGTAGTTCTTTATAAGGGCATCATAGCCCAGTCTCTTAACTATCAATTATTAATACCAAATCGAGTTTATCGATAAGGTACAACACTGATTATAGGTTGTAAGCCATGTTGGTATTATTTATCTGTGATGGCTTCATTCAAATAAGAAACAATGCAACAACGTCAGGGCTTAATCTTTTAATAAAATTTATACATGGGTTTTATGGCCCGTTAACCATTGCTGGAAAGAAAACAGTTCTGAAAACAAAAATAAGATGAGACTGCAAGCACCTTTATCCATTATGATAAACAAATATTTTATATCAACAACGAATACATGGCCTTTTTTTCCAAAACAAGTGTAATAGGGTAAGAACCTCACAGACCTGTACATTACAGTACGATAAGGCGTTGCGACTGCATTAATTTTATAAAACATTGAACCACAAAATCATTTGTTTACAACTAATATTTCACGTTATATCAACAAGTATTGTAACTGAACCTTACAAATAGCTAATAACCAAAATCAAATAGCGGTATGAACAACAACACGAAGCCACAGTACTGCTAAGGTTTGTTGATGAATAGTAAGGCCCTCATAGGTCCATACACATATTTAAACCCTTACAAGTTAAGTGACAGTAGAAAAAATGCATTGTTTCGTTATAAACAAAATTGAGAAAAGTGGCATAGTTGTTATGACTCCATGAATACTAAGTCAAACCCTTACATTTCCTTTTCTAGATTCCTCGTAGCATTACCAAAGAATAATTATCACTTTCAACCAGGAAGAATAAGCGCAGAGAAATAGTACCCAAGCTATGCCATGGGGAAACAAACACTAAGCACAAAGCCAAGAAAGGAAGGGAAACAAGTCTTACCAACTTAAAAACCCTCTCATCTAGAATCTAACAGATTATTTATCATAGAGGAGTGCGGTAAAAACTCGCATGCACATACAAGAAAGGATCAGAGTCCAGAACTATATTAAATAATTAAATATAGAATGTAGAGGAAGCATTTTTTTCTTTTATTTGTTACTATGTCTCTAAGTTGGCGAGGGAGAGCCAATCCACCAGTGGTTGAGCAGATGTGGGGAAGGACTATCAAAAACACAAGTAACTCGACTTCCCCACCATGAAAACCGGTATCAATATGGAGGTTTTGCGTAGATGGAAATCAAAACAGGACACCACAAAGTGAAACAAGCCAAGACAAAAACCTCCAGGACAAACAACATGTTTTATGAAATGGCATTGAAACCCTAGGGTTTTGTCTGATGCTAAATGGTCGCCAGCTGGAAAGGATAAAGCTTCCACATGGCTGGCATAAAGGAACCATAATGTTATAGCACATACACATTCATATGGTCAACCAACACATCGTTTTTTTATATATTCCAAAATTCGAACCATTGCACCATAATTTTAATACCTTGCACTTTATTTGCTCTCAAAACTTAGTATAGTTTTGGTAGGATAGTTTTAAAACATGTTTTATGAGTTTGCAAATGGGAACCTTGATGTTATGCCCCCCCCCCCTCGTTAGGATGTTAGTTGTAGGACCTTGTTTTCCTTGCAAGTTAGCTCAAACAAAATCACTCTCACCTACACAAAAAGAACAAAGGTTTATGAGTAAGCCATGGGGGTTAAGTAAGACTTGTGGTACCTTTCCTTCTAGCCCATAGCCAGGACCATGTCTGAAGAATAAAAATATTATTACCACAACGTTGAAACCATCATATTTTTAGAAGACATTATAACAACAAGACAGATTCGACATAATGTTATAAAAGGAGATATGCTAATGAAAACAAAACATAAGTCGTGTGAGACTTGTAGTATAGCTAATGTCCTCTGGTAAATATTTGTCACAATAGAAAAATGTAAAGTACAACATCTAAAGGATTTATCATCCGAAGATTTTATAAAGTTACATAGCATAATGTAAGGGTAATTAAACAAATAATAATTTATAAATTTTTGGGATGTTACAGAAAACACCATAACTGACCTTTTTCTTGTCCATTTCTCCATAAAAATCCCCTACCCTTTTCTTTTGAGATCCTTCAATCTCTATTCAAAACCTAATTGATTTTCATGTTGATATTTTAACAAATATTTATAAAATATTATCATCCAAGTGTCAAGTTTATGGGATTATGTGTCCACTTGGGCCTGCACGTACTTGTATATTCAATGAGATTTTGTTGAGAAGTTTTGAGAATCTCCATACCATTACTACTTAATAATAGCATTACTATTTAATAATTCTTTAACCATGTGAGCAAGTGATGTATGGCATCGTAGTCCCTGCCACGTATGTTCAGAATTGATTTCTATTTGGAATTCTCATCATTACTTGGTAAATTAGGTATAATGCTTATAAAATGATGCATTATAAAACCGTATGTCATTCCTGTATCCATTCTAGATAAATACAAGATGCGAGCTAGTAGTGATTTTGTCGGGATATCAAATATTGTATATAATGTGCTGGCCTATGAATGTTGTATTAAGGTGATGTGGATCCTGGTCAAATGGCTATCCCACTTAAAGTATAAACCCTATTTTTGTATCGTTTAGGTACTGTGACCGATAAGCTTCAATTTATGAAGTTGTCATTAGCAAAAGATGGGTTTTGAAGACCTTCATGGATGGTTTGTTATAGGTGGTCCATGTTCAGGAGTAGTCGCACCAGTAGCAACATCATAGGGAGTAGCTTAGCTAAGTTGTTTATAAAGTAGATATAGATCCAGTGGTTGATGAAGTTGTTTATGATGATCCTAATGTTGAGATTGAGAACATATAAGTAGTTTTTATTTTAGTTCCATTACCCAGAGTATATAAGCTGATTGTTCAAGAGCCAAAGCATCCATCTACTTACATTTGGGTAAATACCTGGGATAGCCAAAACCTATTGAGTTCTTATTTGCTAGGAAGGGATTTAAGCTATCTTTTGGGTGAGAATATCAAGCCTATGGTGGGCACTACTCTCCTTCTCCCTCTAGTTAATCTACATGACATGTTGGTTACTGTATTGATCATAGAGAAAAATGGGTATCATTCTAATAGATAAATAGGTTGATCATGAATAGAGAAATAGAAGTTTTTTGGGGTAAGGTATAAGTGGAGAGGATCCTTGATGTGTTCTTTTAGGAGCTCGAGTAATAGGTTATGATAAACTTGGTCAAAACAACTAGAATATATGCATGCATTAATCGTCGAACCCCGCTCCATCATTGAACTTCTAAGAAGAAATAAAGAGTGATTTATATTAACGACCATTGATAGTGACCAAAAATGGGAAGGTTTAGTTGTCAAGATAGATAAGAAAAAAAGGCGGTAAACCCAACTACTAATTTAGTGGTATTATTAATTACAACAGTTGCCCATATGCATTAACACTTGTATAGAAATGGTGCTACAGAAAGCACTAATAGAAAATTGTAGCATCGTTGTAATTGCTTAAGAGTGAAAGAAAAAAATTTATTCACTAAAATATAGGCCATTTTGAAAAGGTTAGGTGAAATAAAAACTGTGACAAAAGAAAATATGACTGAACACTACTAGATGTAGATGGTACCATTAACAGATCATTGCAAAAGCTTCTACTGTGAAGGAGAGTTAACTGCTTGTTTCTTGCATAGAAACAAGTCATGTTATCAGATGTGCTGTGAGACTAGAAGTTAATGATTCCATTGAATCACTGAAGGACATTGCGCTAAAATGATGCCCAGATAATACGCCTTTCTAATACAAATTACTGTATGGTTCAAAAGTAAAATATTAGGTTCATCCTATAGGGAGAAATGCGATATAAATAATGTCGAGGTTGCCACAATATCGAAGACTTACCAAGTTTTTACCTTAATGAGTTTGTTGAGAAAGCAGTGCAAATTTGCAAAGAAAAGTGACTACATAATTATTACCAATATGTAACAACATTTTCCAGAGAAGGGAGGGAATATTTGAAATGCATTAACATCAAGTTTTACTCCATAAAGGGAAAGCGATAACTCTTTTCTCTCTGAAAATTATCCCTTTGATAATTTATTACAAATCTTCTTTCCTTAATTGATATTTCTTTTACCATATTTTTATTGTGGTTAATCGATATTTATTTCATGTGCAGATATAATTGTAATCAGGTGCAATGATGAAGAACATATAGAATAATGACACCATTTTCTAGAGGATGCGAAGGGGCCCGTTATTGAACAAACTTGAGGAAGATTGTGATAGGGAATGAATGATTCTATTCTACTACTTCTAACATAAATGTAAATTTCTGATGGTATATAAAAGAACAAGATATTGCCATTTGGTGGGAGATCTCTACAGGAAATCCCAGAAAAAAGAATATTCAATATTAAAGACAAAAATCTAATCTCTAATGTAAACAAATCACTTGTAATAGTAAGATTCACATTGGAGATTCGATGTGGTGGGTCTACTCAATATATTAGATATGCCTTTTCTACCAAGGGTTCAGATAACTTCATTTCTGACATTTCGAGCTTGAAATTATTCTCAAAGTTTTGAAAGGCTATGGGAAGAGTTTCCACTTGAGGATTTAGTTGACCGCGTAAAGGCATAAGAGAGAGCAGATGTTACATGGGCATAGGAAAACCCCACAAAATCATATATCAACAATGGTTTATTTGTGTGTATCTCAAGATGATTACACATCTCGACTAGATGATTACACATTACAATTGTTTCCATGGTTCCCACGTGGTCGACATGCACATATTAAGGAGGTTGTGATGCATCCAGACCACCATGTGTTTCTACTCGGAGGAAATGCACCTATCACCTTATCACATGACATCTTGATTCATCTTGATTCATTATTGTATCATCTCGGCAGAGGAAGACACTTAGGAACATGGTAACAACATCATGCAGTAAGTAGAGCATGGCTTGACTATTAGCCCAAAGGCTCTAATCTTGGCTGCTGAGGCTGACAAGTTTCATGCGAGGACGTCCGTGCATAGCATAGGCAACATATCAATGCTTTGTGGAAGGACACAGAAGCATTGTAGCTCTTTTTTTTTCTGCTTGCTATCATGTGTTTGTTTATTTTCCAATTTCTACTATAATTATATTCTACATTATCTAAGCTTATTCAAAAGCGAAGGAATTGAACGAGTGTGTTTTCACATCAACTTAAAAATTTGATTGCATCTACATATTGCATGTAAATTGTTATCGATTTTATGTATTACTGGTGTGTAAATTTTGCATATTTGTATGTGTATTTATATTCAATATTTGGGATGTTATATATGCACTTGTTTTGTTCTAACTACTTTAAATTTTTAGTGTGGTTAAATGAACAAAAATTCTTTACTAAATGTCAAAGAAGAGGAGGCAATACATATATCAAATCCATTACAAACAGGAAGGGATCCATGGAACTCACCTCTTAACCTTCCTTGAAATCTTATGCAAAATCCCATCATGTTGAAAGAACATTTTTTGTGTTTAATCATTTTCAGCATAGTTTTTGTGTTTAGTTTCAAAGGATTTGCTGGAATTTTCCACTGTTTAATTGCTAGGGTAGTGTTGGAATACATAAATGATTATAACTTAGTTTGTTTCCTGTAGTGTATTCTCCATCTAAAGGTGATCAAATTTTCGACCGACTAAAATGGCTTCCAAGTCTCAGACTGCCAAAGACCTAATGTACGAAGGCAAGAAATGGGCATTGTTTCTTTCTATATGCGTGATCAGTCACGCATATATAATGTCCTGTAAGTCTGAGGGTTCCTGGCTCACTGAATTCCTTCCCATTACCCCCACGTTTATTGGAAAATACCAGCATGGACCTTCTTAAAGTCTTTATTGTATGGGCTAGTTAAACAAGATCTATATAAGGAAGTCATAGTCATGGATTTGAAACGAGAAACAAGCATAGTGCCAGGTAGAGAAAAACATATCATAATTTGCCATTTTTGTCAAATAAAATAGAATCTTTAGGGAGTTGGATATCTAGTACTCGTGCAAATAGGCTAGAACCTAGCATAGTTAAAACAGGCAATAGTCCTAGCCTTTGTTAAAAGAGTTAACTAGTTTATTCAGTCAATGAAGCACCACCGACAATAATAGTATTTAAGCTAGCATTGTATAGTAATATATGTGTGTATTTCCCCTCTGAATCGGTAGGAGGAACATATTCTGGTTGAAAGTGTTAGAAAGCGAGATCCAGAGAAACCAATAGTACTAGTTTCATCTATTTACCTTTAACCAGATACTCATGAACCAGATCCGACATAACCAGGCTCTACAAGACCATACCATACAGATCCATCATACCCTAACTCTAAAATCCATCTGAACCAGACCCTACAGAAGCAGTGGACAAATGACTCGATTCCAGGATCGATGCAATTGTGTTTGAGCACTAAGTGATGTTTCCTAGATAGGAAATGTGTCCCTAATTTTCCATTTATGGAACACAAACGCTACCTGTGATGGTTGGTGGTGGCATCCATGCATGACAAAAGCAACAATTTGAAGTTGAGTTGGATGTGCACAAAAGAATTCTGACATGTCTAAACTTGAATAAGCTTCACCATGTTAGCAGCATGAGCAAAGCAATTTTTCAGCGAATTATGACATGTCTAAACTTGAATATGCTTCACCACGTTAACAGCTTGACTTTTGTTGTCCTAGTAATCATTATGTAAGAACTTCTTTATCTTTATCTATTGCATATTTTATCTATCCCATCATAGAAATAAATTATGGTCATGGTTACATAGGAGAAATTCGGTCGACAATAACGCATGCAGTAAAAAGAGTTGCAAATAAAGTTATAAATAGAAAAAGGTTATGAATATATAGGCTTTCAGATCCATATTTGAAACCAATATGGTGTTCAAACTTTAGAGTTTTATGTTCACTTGGATGATCTTATGAAGATGATTACAGGAATTTTTTATATGAATCGAAGTATTATAAGGACTATGCAAACGAAGAAGAACAATTGCTTACTTTGTATATGTGTTTGTGCAGGTTTCATGAAATTCTCCACCGCATTGACTATCTAAAGAAAAGCTCCTTCAAAGTTATGAAACCTCAGAAGCAGGAGAAACAAGCTCGAAGACCGTAAAATAGCACAGGAAAAGATCATTCAAACTTATGAACAATACTGTAGCACAAAAAGAAGCATGAAGATTCTTGAAGAGAAGTTAGGTGAAAAAATCCTAAAGAAAAGTTGAAGATTTGAAGAAGTACAGAGAAACAATAGTGAAGTAAGGGTTGCTTGATAGACTCTTTCTTGTCCATCCCAAACTTCCCTAGACAAAATGCTATGAAGAAGGAGAAGAACAACAAAGGACATGCGCTGCTGCCTCTTGAACCAAGCGGTGGCCACCATTTCACAGAATTTATGATAATGAAATAAATGTAGATAGTCCTCGAGAAGTGATACCAACCGTTTGACAAAATTTATGAAAATGAAATAAATTAGGTAGTCCTCAAGAAGTGATACCATTAATGGTATCATTAAAGACGATTTAATTTTAAGTCTTTGCCTATGTTAAAACTTTTCCTTTTGTATTTGTCACAAAACAAGCAACCAAAAAGCCCACAATAATGGTTTGAAATTTCATCCAATAAGATTGGAGGAAAATAATATACAATGAATTAATCAATAAATAAAATTGAAATGCTATACCAAAAAGTTTATGATATTGCACAAACTCTTGTCAAAGCAAATCCAAAACAAGACTACTTTTGCAGGGACTAATAAAGTTGATATACAATCATCTATTTTAAATTTCACTAAAAAGTGAACAAGGAACCATTTTCAATTTCCCTTTGATTTAATTCCTTCTTCAAATATAAATGTATATAACATGATTTTGATTTTTCTATATAATTCAATAACATATATTTTTTAATATATAAAGAATAAAATGGCATTTATAATTCCAAAAAGGAAAACTAATACATAACTAAATTTATATTTTTGTATTTGGGTTACAACAAGGTAGAGATAGAAAGATAATACATAAAATATTAAATATATATATATATATATATATATATATTTTTTTTTTTTTTCCCTCGGAAAAAATCATAATTTTATTTCAACGTAGAACAAAATTACATCTGCACATGTAATAGGATCACTAAGGATCCCTACATTGTCAAATACTGTCTATCTCATATGATCATAACCAAAAAAAAAAAATACCAATCCTAGCCTGTAAACAACTAGAACCAAACACAGCATATATGAATATCCATTCATTTATTTGCTATCTCAGATTATCCATCAGCTTGTCATCAATCTGCTCAAGAATCCCAAAATCAGTTCACTTACTGCCATCAGCCTGTAAAATACAAACTGTCCCAGCCTATCAAAAATAAATCAATCATTCCCAGCGTTTTCAGCTTGAAAATATACAGCCATATCCAATCGTAAAAACAATCTGCTTGACAAAACTCTGTCATAGATCACCAGCGCTGTCATAGAATTTTTATTGCCAGATCAGCCTGTCAATCGATATCAAGAAAAGCATGGCATGAAATGCCGAGTGCTCCCATCCTGTCATAGATAAACATGCTGCTCTCTGTCACAGAAAATAAATCACCAGACACATGAACGGCCTATGACACCATCAAAATTGACAACAGTGCCAGAGCTCAATTCTGATCCAAGGCTGTTTCATGAAATGGCCTATGGTAATAGCTGTAGGAACCCTCTGGTAAATGAGCAGTGATTCTCCATTTTCCAAAGTCCAAATGCGTTGCTTCCTTGGATAGCTGATCAGCCACCCTGTTCCTTTCCCTATAAACATGCATAGAAGAGATATGATAAAACTGTTGTTTTATGCGGATCACCTCCTCTAGGATAGGTAAAAGTATCATCACATGGCACTATACATTCTCTTTTGCCCATTCAATAACCAGCAACGAGTCACCAAAGACTTGTAAAGACAAGCAGCCCTGTTCCAATGCAAATAAAAGCAACATCCTGAGTGCCATTAATTCAACATAGTTGTTTGAACCCCTCCCTAATCCAGCCGAGAAGTGGAAAAAATGATCCTCAGATTTGTAGAGGACTCCACCCCCGCCACAACTCAATTGACGGTCTTGTGATGCTCCATCAAAGTATCCCCAAGGGATATCTTTGTCAATCAGCTCCTCCCGCACAGGACGATTCTTGTGTATCTGCTCCGGTGCCCTGAAATGATGAATAACTGCAACGATCTGTGCCACCACAGCCTCCATCGGAATATGACTATCCTGAAAAATGATCCGGTTGCACATGATCCAAATCCCCCAGGCGATGATACAAGGGATAGCGTGTAGAAGGTGATGACCCGTCCACCAGTGATGAAAAGCCTGTAGCACCGTATCACCCTGCCACTGCCCGTTGAAGCCCATCCAGTTACCTACTTCAGTCCAAATTGTTTTGGTATAACTACAATGAACAAATAGATGATGAATTGTTTCATCAGCCTTCCTACACAGCGCACAGAAGCCTGGACCTTCAAGAAATCTTTTTTGCAGAATGTCCCAAGTTGGAGTTTTATTTTCCAAAATTGCCCAGAAGAGTAATTTGGCTTTTGCTGGACATTTTAGTTTCCACAGCTGTTTCCACCACCACACCAATTCTTGGTTGTGTGCCATCACATTGAGCTGTATATAACCATGTTTAGGAGTATAACTCCCTGATGGATGAGAGTCCCAAACCAATACATCATCCCTATTTTTCAACCTGACATTTGAGACCCTTAGCTGCCTTATATATCCCCTCCAAACCTCCTGCAGAGCACCAGGAATCTCAAGTTTCTGTGCACTAATCCATCCTTGATGCCATAACGTAGAATTTTCTTGATCCTCAATATCAGCAATATAAAGACATCCCCTTGCTGCCAAGTGAAATCTTAGCTCCTTAGGAAGGACATGATCCCCCCCACAGCCTACCCAAGGGTCAATCCCAATACAGACCATTCTCCCATTACCAATTCTCCACACCAATCCAGAGCCAACCAGATCAAAATGTTTTATCACCGCTTTCCAAACCACTGAGCAATTTGTCCGAGATTTTTCCACTTTCCGGACCCACTCAATGAGAGTCAGAGGAGCAATGTATTTATGAAACACCACTCGAGTCCAGAGACTCTGTGTATGGATAAGCCTCTAAGAGACTTTTGCTGCTAATGCCTTCGCAAAAAGGAAAATATTTTTTAACCCCCAGCCTCCCAGAGCTTTTGGTACTGCAATTTTCTCCCACCTCACCCACACCAGAGTCCTATGATCATTCTGTCCTTTCCACAGAAATGAAAAACAAAGCGTGTGAATCTGTTCAAGAATCCCCTTAGGTAACCAAGCAAGCGACATCTAGTAGACGGGTATCGCTTCCAATACAGATTTTACCAAAACCAGCCTTCCAGCCCGCGAGAGCCATTTTTTACTCCAGCTTTTAAGACTTTTTTCCAGCTTTGACAGTAACCAATGCCAATCTGCCTTCGGAGAAGAGTTTGGTTTTAAGAAAAACCCCAGATACTTTATCCCTTCATTCAGATCCATAATTCTATAGGGCACCTGAATAGCTATTCCATGTGTCTCCTGCTCAGATAAATTCGAGCATGAAATAGTGGATTTATCAATATTAACCACCACGCCCGCAGCAGCTTGTAGCAGTAATAGTCCTTCAACCACCTTATCTATATCCCGTCGTGATCCATTAGTGAAAATCAAAATATCATCAACAAAAAGGAGGTGCGTGATATACAGTACCTGGGAAATGGCAATGCCATTAAATGACCCTTCCGCTTTTGAAGCCAATATGAAACAACTGAGACCTTCAGCTACAAGAAGAAACAAAAGGGGAGAGAGTGGACACCCTTGTCTAAGGCCCCGACCATCGTGGAAAAAAGGACTAGCAGCTCCATTAATGAGGACGACAAAACTCACCGAGCTGATGCAAGACATAATCCATCTAACAAATTCATAACAGAAGCCCAGGTGTGTAAGCAGCAACCTAAGGTAAAGCCAACTGACCCTATCGTATGCCTTTGAGAGATCAATCTTGATCACAGCACCTTTCTGTTTCTGAACTTTCAGTGTATGCAGACCTTCCTGTGCAACTCCAATAGCCTCATGAATTTGACGTCCCTCCAGAAACCCAAATTGCTCACTAGAAATATGATGAGACAAAACAGATTTGAGTCTCCTTGCAATTACCTTAGTGATGATCTTATAAATGCAATTGCACAGTGAGATGGGCCTGAAGTCCTCAAAACTTGTAGTTTGATCCTTTTTAGAAATAAGGGCAATAAAAGTAGAATTGAACGGACCATGAATAAACCCAGCCTTACGAGATTCCTCCACAACTGACAAGAGCTCCTCACCGAAGAAATAAAAGAACCCCAAGAAGAATTCCATAGGCCATCCGTCAGGCCCTGGACTTTTATCTTTTTGAAATGAGTGAAGCACCCGAGACGGCTCCTCCACCGAAACTTCCCCCATCAACATCCTGTTTGCCTCCTCATCCACAAAGCTAGGAAAGAGCTATGCCACTCTAATGACCTCGGCAATAGAATGTCCAGGTTGAGCAGAAAATAAATCCCCAAAATATCTCACACCTAGCTCAGCCAGCCCATCAAAACTGGATACCTGTTCCCCTTCTACCGAAGTCATCTCCCAAATAGATTTTGAAAATTTTCTCCCCTTTGCATATGCTTGAAAAAATTTGGTATTCTCATCTCCACACTGTAGCCAGATTGCTCTGCTCTTCAACCTCCACAATTCCTCTCGCTCACATAGAATCACATTCCGCTTCTTTTCCCAAGTGAGGAGTTCATCCTTTGTCTGGTCATCCAAGAAACCCATCCCCAGACTGTGAATCAACCTATCAATAGCCACCTCGCAGTCCCTCAGAGTCTTATTATCCTTCACCCTCTTAGCGTGAGCCCAAGAAATAGTAGCCTCCTTTATTTGTTTCAGATTTTGATATAAATGTGCCCCGCATGCTCTAGGGAGTTTTGTGGCCAGAGAACCCACAGCTCCTTAACCAATGATTGAAAACCCTTGTCCTTTAGCGAGCCAAAGTTGAATTTAAATGGACTTGGGGGTTTCCTCCGCCGACCCCGAAATTCCAAAAAAATGGGGTAATGATCAGAAATCCCACCTGTCCCCACCCACTGCCGAACAAGCTCAACCCCAAGAGCCAACGATTCAGCCACCAAAAACCTATCCAATCTCTTGGCAACCCTTTGATCCCCTGTTCTCTTATTTCTCCAGGTAGGGACAATCTTGGGCGGGAGTATATCCAGAAGATCCTTCCTTGCAAAGGCTTGAATGAATAAATTTGCCAGAACATCCGGCACGGCCCTAGGCCCCCAGACCACAGAGACACCCAATGAAAGGTTAAGATCTCCCCCCAAAATAATCTCAGTGTCTTCAAAAAAATCCAAATTTAACAAAGACTCCCAAAAGCTAACTCTATTCAGATAAGGCCCATAGATATTAATAATCGTAAGAGTCTTACCAATCTCAACGATCCACAAATGCAGCCCCACACCAGAAGATATCCCCCAAGAGCAGTCACACCTACAGCTTTTCATCTTCCACCCCGATGCCAATCCTCTAGAACGGCCCCTTGCATCCACCACCACAAACTTCCAACCAGGAAGCAAAGATTCTAATGTCCTAACAACCTCCTCACTACAACCCAAAGTTTCCTGTAACAAAATTACATCCGGCTGGTTTAAATCCACCAGCCTTCGTAGAGATGATTTTTTGAGGGGACTCACCAACCCCCGACAGTTAAAAGACATAACTTTCATTTGGGAGACCCCGCCTAGGCGTTCACTGCTCTAAGTGCCCATTCAATAGAGGATTGTGTCCCCATCCCTACATCCACCTTTTCCCGATCTTGTGCTTTGGACAAAAATGATTTTCTGCCCCGACCTTTCCCCACCACACGCAAGGACAACTCGGGCAAACCTTTCCCCCCTGATCCCTCGACAGATATCTCCCTACTTCTAAGAGCATATCTGATACTTCTTCCCTCAAAGCTGGTAGAGATATTTGTAGAAACAATGGAGGGGGAGAATACACTATCAGACAATGGAAATGAGCAAGGAACTACCGAATAGGGGAGAGATGGAATGGCTAAAGGAGGAAAGCCAAGAGAAAATACCCCCCCCCATCATTAGGGACAGGATAAAGAGAAACAGTAGGAGTAGGGGCAGTAGAAAAACCCACAGAAAGCGATGAAGAAGCCCCTCAAGTATAATCCTGTACGGGAAGCGTCCTAGAGCCTTCCTTAGATGGAGAAACCAAAGAAGTCCCTCTCTTCCAACTATCTTCGAATAATCCCCCAGGCACCTCCATACCATTGTCCACCTCACGCAGGACTGATGTAAAGGGGGGTTAGCTGGAAACAGCCTGTGCCACTGGTGTTGTGTCCATCTCCCTAGCTTCCAATGGCCCGTTATTCCTTGCCCCCACAGCAGCAGGAACACCCCTTCCTTTGAAGCTTCTAGTCCTTTTTCAAACTGTGGTTTATGTGCCCTAAAGGGAAGCGGACATTTGGCCACCAAATGTCCATAAGTGTGACAGCGATGACACCGGAAAGGCACACCCACATAGTCGAGAATTTGTACAAAGTCCCCATCCTTAGACTGTACAGTTATCTCCAAGGAGAGACCCTTACATATATCAATATTTACCAGAATTTTGGCTACCATATACTTTCCAGTCTCCAAGAAAGATAAATCAGCACATATATATTCCCCCAGATAATTCCCTATTTCAGCAAAACGGTTCTCATTCCATAAATGCATGGGAAAATCTGGTAGTTTTACCCATAGAGGCTCCTTGGTAATCTTTTCCGTTTGTGAGTTGAAAAAAGGGGTCCAGCTTTTCAAAACAATAGGAACCCCAAGCATAGACCACTGTCTCCTCAGTACCACATCAACCTCCTATTTACTATGCAGGATAAAAGAAAACCACCCTTTAGTTAAAACCCGAACATCAGGTGCAGTCTTCAGCAAGTGATTCCACTGATCTGCCGCCCACCTTCGGAGAAAACCATTGCCAATGCGTTTTCCACGGACATGCCCAACCACTGCAGTTAATGGCAAATCCTCTACCTCTGCCAATGTAACATCAACCCCTAGAACCAGCTTATCCCTGTGCTTCCGATCTGTAATAGCCTTTGGACCTTTATGAGATCCCGCCTTCGCTATCCCCCCATGATTAGGACTAGGGAGGGGGCCCTTTTCTGGGATCACCGCAGATGAAAGTGCAGGGACGCACCCGATATGAGATGAGAGAGTACTCCCGATAAAACCAGTAAGGTCAGGCCTGTCTGCACCCAAACCATCCGATGTCTTTAGGTGTGTTAAATCTGCCTCCAGACCCACTAGATCCACCGAATTGTAAGGCGATGAAATCCAGAGATTATTAAACTGTGCACAATCATTCTCTGCCAACCCCACTACCTCCACGAGTCCAGTGGGGGCCCCTGGCCCCCTTCCTGACATCAAAGTTCCAGTCAACACCCCCTGCCTACCCAATGCACCAGAAAATCCACCCTCAACGAAGATATCACTTTCATGTATCCCATCCGAGGTGTAATCCACCTCCTCCTCCTCCATGCCTCCCCACCAAACCACTACTGAGCTTGACAGGCCACATACCCAAAACCCCAAAATCTGCCTTGAGGCTGCTTCCAAAAGGCTCCCACGTCAGAGAACTCTGGTTCCAAGGAACATCCAGCGATCTGTCATGTTTTTTAGATGTGTTTGTATTGGAATCTGTAAAATAATTCCGATTTTTAGGAATCTAAAAAGAAAAAAGTTCAGATCTCATAATGAGTTCTAAAATGTTTTGAAAACTCGAGACAATCAATGATTATTCTAAGAAAAATTCCATCAAGTTTTTTTAAGATCAGGGCTACAACAACATGGCGCAGGAATAGATCCAATCCCCTTAGATCTGGTGCGACCTCTACAATACTCTACCAAATCAAACCAAGCAATCTAGCAGTGAAAAGGTATTTGCAGCAATGGTCAATCCAATCCTACGATATGACAATATGAGCCTGCGGTCTCCTCCAGCGATCTCACCTGCCAGTATCCTCCTACAACAGGGATTCGGCAATAAAATCTGGTTTCCAATGATTTGCAATCCTCTGCACGCCTCTCATCCTATAGATCCAATCCCCTTAGATCTGGTTCAACCTACTGGATCATGAGCTCCGCCATTTCCCTGTGGAAGTTCAGCGCCCTTTACAGATTTGAGGGTCAGCTACTTTTTTAAAATAATATTATAACATAATATTAAAAAATTTAATGTAATAACAAAATATTAAAAACAATAAAAAACAATAAATGAAAAAAATAAATGTAATAATAAAATATTGAAAAAAAAATAGTATAATATATGCACATATTGGATATTGCTAAGGGGTTTTTATGAGAATGAATTAAGGTCTACAAGGGGTGCGATTCTACTGATAGCCCCACCTCTTAAGCACAACTCCAAGTGGTAGTAGAGTGGTCTTTAAGAGAAAAAACTTATAATGGATTTAGTGGATATTGAAAATGATATGAAGAGGTATTTTGATAGGGTTAATATTGGTTTTACTTCGGAGGAGGATAAATTGACTTTGGTTTAGCTTGAATCTCGTAAGAGAACTATTTTATGTTATCGAGAAAAGGAGGCTCGACAAAAACTAGGGAATTGTGGTTGCTTTGTAGTGATGATAATACACCCTTTTTCCATAAATTTGCGGCACATAGGAAAAATCTTAATACTATTTGGAAAATTCATGATGATTCTGGTATGCTTGTTGAAGGTGCTGAGGCTATTGCTAAGGCTGGGATTCAACATTTTAAATCCCTGTTTAGGGAAGAAGTTGATCTTCATCTTCCTGAGATTGTGCATAGTGTTGGTTTTTTTCCCTCATTTGTTTCTGAGGATGATAATAGTGAGCTTATGAAGCCTGTTCTTTTACAAGATCTTAAGCATATCCTTTCCATTAGCAAAAATTATAAGAGCCTGGGACCTGATGGAATTCTTGTAGAGGTTTACAGATGTCTTTTTGATGTGCTGGGAGAGGATCTTCTGAGAGTTATTGAGCTTTCCAGGATTAGTGGAAAGATTCATGCGGTTTTCAACTCTACTTTTCTTGCACTCATCCCAAAGATCGATCATCCATTATCTTTTGAGGATTTTCGACCGATCTCCTTGTGTAATTTTGTTTACAAAATTATTGGTAAGATTACCCTAGGATCAGGATCAGAAATGTTGTGGGTAGGTGCATATATGGTGAACAGTTTGGGTCTTTGCCGTGTAGGCAGATTCATGATGCAGTTGGGGTCATTCAGGAAGGTATGCATACTATGCAATGCAAATCCTTAAAGGTTGTTATGATAAAAATTGATTTATCTAAAGCTTATGATTGTGTAAGCTGTACCTACCTTCGGGTTATTCTCTCCAAATTAGGTTTTGCTGGGAATTGTATTTCTTGGATCATGAGTAGACTCTCCTATGTATCATTCTCTCTGCTTATTAATGGTGCTGCAACTACTTTCTTTAAAGCTGGTAGGGAATTCAGACAAGGATGCCCCTTGGCACCTTTATTGTTTTTGGTGGTGGTTGAAGGTTTAGGCAGGGCTATTCTTTATGCCAAAGAAAATGAGACCTATCATGGTTTATCTTTTGGAAATGATATTGTCTTAACTCATGTTCTTTTTGTGGATGATATAGTAATGGTCAATGATGGTTCTGAACAATCTCTTTCTTCATTATATGAGATTTTACTGATATTCTGTAAGGCTTCTGGGATGAAGATAAACAATGATAAATCTACTTTATTTTATTCTTGTATGGAAGAAGTTGAGGTTGCTACATTACAGAATATTTTTACCTTTCCTGTTGACATAATTGTAAATGGTATGAAATGCCTTGGTTTTTATCTCAAACCTTGCAGATATCTCTTAAAGGATTGGGATTGGCTGATTATAAAGGTAGAAAAAAGGATTAACAATTAGAGCTTTCATTGGTTAACTAAGGGGGTTAAGTTGATACTAATTAAAGCAGTATTAGAGGCCATTCTGGTCTATTGGATGCACTTTTGGGTTCCATTGGGGATTATTGAAAAAATAAGAAAGCTTTGTTTTAAATTTCTTTGGTCTGGTAAGCAGAATTCTCATGGCTTACCTTGGACATCCTGGAAGCTTTTGGCTAATCCAAAGTCTTTGGGTGGTTGGGGACTTAAAGTTCCTATTTTTTTTGCTAAAGCATTGGCAGCAAAAAATGTATGGAATATTATTCAAGGCACGGGATTATGGGTAAATATTGCTTATCAGAAATATATTCATCTAGCGAATATTATTGAATGGATCAGATCTCCTGTTAAAAGGAAAAATAATATACCAATTTGCTGGAAAGTTGTGCTGTGGGATTTTGAAATTATTGGAGATTTTTTGGTATGGAAGATTGGTAATGGTACTGCTATTCGTATTGGGTTAGATCCTTGGATAGGATGTAAATGGAGACATGCTTTACTAGAACCCATGCTGGAAAAATTACATATGGATGGTCTTTATTGTTTATCTGATATTGGACTTCATGGAATGTCTGCAATGATGGCTCAACAATGGTTTTCTACAGATTTCATTGGATTTACTGATCCTCTTGAGATTGATGTGTGGAATGGATACTTAGCCATACTTAAATCTAGTCATGTTAGGATTTCAAATGATGTTGATACTCTTGTTTGGAATATATCTAAATTTGGCAGGTATTCTCCTAAAGAAGGTTATGCTCATCTTATGAACAGGGATATGGACCTTATCTAGTGGTGGAAAGTCTTATGGAAGCTAAATTTTCCTCTCAAGTCTAAACTATTTTGTTGGTTTCTTTTTTTTGGTAAAGCGTTGACTTGGGATGTACTTATCTTGAAAGGTCGTGAAGGACCTGGTAGATGTTATCTGTGCAAAATGGAAGGTGAAACCAATTTTCATATTGGAGTAGAGTGTCCTTTCACATAGTCTGTCTAGTTAATTATTGAGGATCATTTCAAACTCAATAATCTCTGGAATGGAGATTCTGTGACAGCATGTTTCAAAAACTGGTGTTTGAATATGGAAGTGGCAACTTTCAAACCATTAGCTATCATTGTTTTATGGTTTATTTGGAAGGCCAGAAATTTGTCTTGTTTTGAGGATTTATCCTTATCTCCTGCACAGGTATCTAGTTTTAGTTGCGAATGATGAAGAATATTCCTCAAAAGCATTATGTGGCTTCAATCCGTACCATCCTGATGGAAGTTTTTGATAAATCCTATGCATGGGGTTTTTTTGATGGATTTGCAGCCGGGGATCCCATTGCTTGTGGAGCTGGAGGTATGCTATTTTTATCAGATGTTCATTTTTTTCCTTTAAAGATGGATTAGGAGTGGGTACTAATAATTTTGCAGAATTATGTGCCCTCAAGCTTCTTCTTATTTTGGATCGAAGGAAATCTTTGGATAAAATTCAGATTTTCGGTGATTCTCAGTTAGTTATTAACTGGGCATCTGGTAGGTACCAAATTTTGAATTTAGAATTAGCCATGATTCCCCGGGATGTTAACAGGTTAACTGATTATTTCGTTTATGTGTCATTTACACATATCTATCGGGAAAGAAATTCTTTTGCAGATTCCTTGGCAAAAGCTGGAGGAAGTATTTTGGAAGGTTCCTGGTCCATTAAAGAACACCAAGCTGATGCTGTTATGGAAACCTATCAGGTTTTCTAAATAAGTTAAATTTTTAACAGGTTCATTGGATCATGGTTTGTGAAGATAGTCTATCTTGATGATACAATGAACTGTTTCTGAGTTGTATCTTGATGGAGATACTCTAATCTGTATTTTTTTGATGACTTGTTTTTCTTGATGGTGATACTCTTTGATGAGCAGTTTTTTGTTGATGGTGATTTACTATACAGTTCTTGTTGAGCTGTTCTTTTGAGATGATGGCTAAGTTCTGGTTTTTATATCAGCAGTTAAATTCTGATAACTTTCAAGCTTTTGACATTCGGTTTTATGAGCTCATTCGGAGCTTTATTTTGAATGATATCTTTCCAAAAACTCCTTTTGAAAGATGATGCAGAGATAAGTGTTCATGATCAGTTTAAATCTGGTTATCACTTTTTGAGTTGGCTACAAGCCTTTATTGGTTTTATGAGCTCTTTATGGAGTATTATCATGATTGTTATTACCAGCTTTAAGGTTGGGACTTTCGCTGTTAATGGTCTTTTGTGCCATCTGTTAAATGTAAATAAAGATATTTACGACTTTTTTCCTTGGAAAAAAAAAAAAACTTATCATTGTTTGATATATGTTATATTATGTATTTTTTTTTTAATTTCTTTCTTTTAAATATTTTGTTATTAAAAAATAAAAGCTTTCCAAAAAATAAAAATAAAAATAAAAACTTATTATCTTTTTTTCTCATATTATTTTGAAATTTATTTTTATATTATGTGTTTTATATTTGATTTTTTTTAATGTTATCAATTTAATTTTATATTAAATATGTTTTATATTTGAGATTTTTTTAATGTTTTATTGAGATGTTTAAATATTTTGATATGGTTTTTATAGCTTATTGCAAATTTTTTATTTTTTAAATATGTTTATTATTAAAGGGAGTTCTTGATATTTTTGGTTAATTTCATGTTATTGGTTTGAAATGTCTTTATTTTCTCACATTTTTTTAGAAAATTTCAGCCAAAAATTGCTTATTTAAAAGAAAGGTTTAAAAAAAAACTTCCAAAATGTATATATTTTTCATTCTAACTAGTTTTTAAATGTTAAAATTTTGAAAATGTATTTATTATTATTATTATTACCAGTTAAAATGATGTTACCAATATACACACTTTTTAAAAGTTAGGTAAAAACAACTACTAAAATTAACCCCCCAAAAAACCACAAGAATGTGAGGTTCTTGTCAAATTATATAACTTGTTATGACATAAAACACATTACAACTTATTAAATAACAAAAAAAAAAAAAGTATTAAAAAACAATATAAATAAACTAACCAAATAAATGTTAAATTTATGATAAAATATTAAAAATAATATAAAAAACAAATCATAACCATTTAAAAATGTTAATATTATAACACAATATTGTTAAAAAAAAATCCAAAACACAAAATCTCACTCAGGCTAAATGGTAAGTTTAATGGGTTAAGGAGGAAGGTCTTAATGTGGGGTGGGCTACCCGTTAAGCACCACTCCACTCCATGGTTCTTAAAGGGTGTAACTAGTCACACCATTAAAACTACTAAACATACTCTTAACAATTCATAAAACTTAAACATCTTCTTATTTTATTGTTTTTTATATATTGCTTTGAAACTTTATTATATCATATATATTTTATATTATATTGTTTGAAATTTAATTTTATGTTATATGTATTGTATTTGTTTTATTTATGATTTAAATTTAATTTTATAATATAGGATTTGTGTTTGTTTCTTTAACGGTTTTTAATAATAAAAAAATTAAGTAATATTTTTATTAAAAAACTACTTTTTAATATTTTTTACTATTTTTAAAATATCAAACTTCACACATTTTTGATAAGTTATTTTGGTAATGTTTTTATTTTTATTTTTTTTAATAAATACAATGTTTTTTAACAAATATATGGTATTTTTTTTCTTGAATTTATGTGAATCCTCACTTTATGAAAAATAGTGTTAATTAGTATCATTTTTATAGATAAAATAGTTGAAAATAAGTTTAAAATGATTTGAGATATCTTTATTTTCTCAAATTTTTAACAAATTTTCCCTAAAAATGACTTATTTAAGAGAAGAGTTTAAGAAAAAACTTCCGAAATGTATATATTTTTCATTCTAAGTAGCTTCTAAATGTTAAAAAAAATTGATAATAAGTATTTTTTCCATTATAACTAGCTAAAACCCCATTGGTAAATAGGAAATAATGTTTTTTTTTATGACCAAGAAATTTGAAAATCTCAAAAAATGGCTCAACATGAAAAATGGTTCTACTAGTATACACACTTTTTGAAATAAAGGTTAAACCTAGTTATTAAAATTGATGGCCAAAAAAAGGAGAACAATGTGGGGTTCTCCTCAAGTTGTATAACTTGTTGATATTGTTCCTATGGCAAGGAGTCCATATGATCTCGAGAAGCAACTAAAACATCTCAAGGATTTTTTCTCCAGTATAAGTATGACTAACAACATTAAACAAATAAAATTTATGATAATCAAATAAAAAAAAGATCACATATGTTAACTTTATGTATGACAACAAAAAATTGAAGAAAGTGACTTTAGATAAATGTCAATCAATATTCATTACATGCTTAATTAGGACTATGGCAATAAGAAAATGATAAATGGAGGATGGAAAGTTTATTATGGACTTGAAAATGATTGTAAATCAGTGGGACTTTGGATTTGGAGAGTCTCTTTACTCATCTTATCTTATATGGTTGTGAAGTTTGGGAAGCTACAGCATCTCTAAAGAATGGTGGAAAGGATAAAACAAATCCAAAAGATTTTTATAACTTTTAATCTCAAAATTTAAGGCAATGCACCCTATTCCTCCTCATAGAAGTGACTATCTCTCTCATTGAAGGCATGACTATGACTAGATTCCTATATACAAGAACACAATAAACAACATCGGAGACAAGATTATTTCAAATATTGCTTGAGCTCCATGCAAACCACCTACCGCGTAAGTGAGGTTGGCATAAAGATGCCATGTCTTTACTAAATTATTAGGGAGTTGAAGAAGGGGTCACTCTACAAAATAGTGATAATATTAAACATATTATACATACAAATTTAGGAAGTAGTTGTGATGTGATAAAGAAATAAAATATAAGAGAAAATTAAGATAATATAAGGAGGTGATCGACTAAAACCAACATTCTTAAACTAAAAACACACAATTCTTCCTACACCCATCCACATTAAATGAGATTTTCGAAATATTTGTTATAGGTTAATCTTGTTAACCTTTTAATTCATCTCATTTATGATGATTTAAAAATACTTTTCATAAAAGTAAAAAAATGAACACAAATTAAAATTCTATAATGAACCCATTTACTCTTTACCTTAATTAAGATTCTAAAACCAACTCATTTAGTCTACTTTTTAGCACTAGTACAAAAGCGCGGATTTTTCCACGGAGGTTTTCCACGTTTCTTACTTTTTGGTGTAAAATCCGATGTAACAGGAACGAGGCGTCGCTTTATCCACGCCTAGCCGTCGCTGTATCCACGCCGGGACTCTTAGCCGTCGTTGTATCCACACCTAAAGCCTTGGACGTCTATGTATCCATGCCTAACCGTCGCTATAGCGATGGCACCGTCTTTTGTTGGCTTTTTACAACGGTCAAGTTGACCTATTGGCTAGGTTTAAATGTTGTCGTCTAAGTTGATCAAGATCAAAAGTAGAAGTTGGAAAGGGCTAACACTCCAATTTGAAACATAAGTAGCCATTAATGTCAAGATAAGGGTCACAACCCTAGTTGTACAATTCTCATGGTTTGAAATGAAACACATTCAACCAAATGTAGCTTAGTGAATTATTAGGAAGAAAATTAAAATATCTTAACTTCATATAAACAAAAAATGTCCAAATATATTTAGTAAAGAGGAGGTGTTCAATACCCTCTACCGAGGTTCAAATCCCTTACAAACATGTTTTTCTCCTTGTGGGCCATCTCATTCATGCAATCAAATGATTTCATGCAGTTGGGTCCAAGTATTGAAAATATTAGGTGAATATAGTAGAATAGATAACCCCCCATATGTGGCTTCTTTATAAAATGGATCCTTTTAGAGTGTTGTAATCCAATTACATTCATTGTAATACTCCCATAATGGGTAAGGACATGCTCATCTGAAAATTATAGTAACAAATGTCCAAAGCATGAAACATGTTTCTTATTCTTCTAACTATATATTTTCCATAAGGGTCCAATCGACCCCTAATATTCTAGGTCACCACCTTGATTGAGATTGGTATGGTGATGGATTCCATGTTAGCATATTCTAAACCGTTTATGAATCCACAAAGGGAGTTAAACATATTTGAAGTCAATAAGATATTTAAGAGGTGTGTAAACAATAATGCAGAGTGCAAACATTTGGTTTCCTTTGAGAATTATCAACATCTAAGTTGTCATAAGAGTTCCAAAAGGGTGGAGGAGAGTGAACCTCGTATCCATACCATAAGAGGAGGCGCTTTGGGAGGAGTAATCAAGATCCTTAACTTAGGGTTGTTTGATATGTAAAGTATTGTGGATATTCCATTACATAACTCATCACAAGTCAAAAGTCACATAGGGCGCGGAACCAAAAGTCACATAGGGCGCGGAACCTACAAATGCCATGCCCGCCAAAGATTCACCTTTTAGCATAATACCGTGAGAAGGCTGTCTGTTTGGCCTTCCTAATGGAAACACAAATCGCACAGCTCAACTCACTGCAAAGCCAGGGGTCGTATAGATCCGTATCTTTCCCCACACATATTGATATTGTATGCACAGTTTTCTCAAATTAACCACAATACTGGATTTCGAGCGAATTGCAATTTCCAGGATAGAATGTCTTTTGCTGATTTGGGTGTACCACTGCCTGTGATAAATTTCTGTTCACCCACTCATGAGTTTGTGGGCATTAAACCTCCAGATCTGATGGTGCAAGCAAGGAGGGCAAATAGCACCCAGTGATTAGCGTTTTCGTAAGGAAATTATGTCTATGAAGAAGGGATGGAGGAAATTTGGAGTTGCAGTTGTGGGTTTGGTGCTGCTATCCATGCTCGTTCCATTGGTATTCTTGCTTGGACTCTATGGTGGATTTCAGAGCAGTAAGTTCATTTGAACCCATTTCATTTTTTATTTGACTTGATGCCCCCTTCTCACAGACTGTTGTGTATGGGGAATCTGGATTTGGAGTACTTTGGCTGGGGCTGGGGCACTTACAGGTTTTTATGAAGCCCATTTGTGGAATTTGTGGTGGGTGTTTTTCATTTTATTCAATGGGCATTTGGTGTATACCTAGATCCTTGCATGGAACCCAAAAAAGAGACAGTCTGAAATTACAGAGTTACAAACTAGATTCTTGAGCGAAACATCCAAGCACAATATTCAAGATTAAAATTTTGGTGGATGATTGGTTAACTAGATTCTAGAAATGTCCTATCATCGATTTATAGGATGCATTCATAAAGACAGGTCAAAGAATCCAATTATTACTCTAGCAAAGAAATGGGTTGCCAGATATGATGCTCTGAGGAGATATTTGACATGAATAAAATAAATAACCATGAAGTTCTTTGAAAGATATCATTTCATTACTTCAGAAACTACTGATGGCTCATATCCAGACCAACTCATGGCAGTTTAGAAGTGAAAAGGAAATAACCCTTGATACTCTATGGAAAGATTGAAACACACGAACTTCCTGCAATAAGGTAGTGGAGGATGAGTGATGTCCTTATTTGCTTCCAGCAAACTCACAAATATGTAAGGAGTACAAGCATTTATTGCAAGAGAACCATGCCGCACAGGTGCTCTTGGTGGATGGCAATGTCCATTATGCTTAGACTAATATAATATACAACAAGACGAAGCTGAAGAATAAGAGACTGAAAAACAATAATCCCACTACATCAAGAAGCAGTAACCAGTGCCACAAAAATTCTAATGCTTTGTCACACTCACATGTCGACATTTTTTGTTTTCCTTGGAACTGTGTGGAAAATGTTTTTTATTATTAAGTTTATTTTTGTCTTACAATTGATATCTGTAATTGGGCTGAACTTTATTCTAGATAGAAATTGACATTTCATACAGAGTTATATTACTCTTGGGATGTTAAAAAATGTCATATATCTAAGTTTGCAACTCTAGTGTAAACTGAACAGATAGTTAGTAAAAACTGTCAGAATCACTGATTTGTAATTTTTATCCATGAAATATCCTGCTAGGAGGTCTTTTAGTGAATTGATTAACCTCCTCATCAGCATTTTATTTTCTGCTACCATTTTGTTGCTCTGGAAATTAAGAGTGTTGTTTATTACATCACTCCATACTTCATTCTTGCATTCAAGGGGAAAATGGAAATTTTTGCAGATGGTCAAAAATATGGAAGTAAGAAACCTTGACATTCTGTGTTGTGGTAAAAAATATTCTTTATGACTTGTTTTTTGTACAGGGGGTAATGAACAAATTGCAAGGCATCGTGATTGGGCCATTTTGTACTGTGGGTCCTGCAACAAAGCTTGGAAATTGTTGCCAGTTGCATCCTGGATGTCATATCAGTGGAAACACAGAGTTAGGAGAAGGATGTGTGTTACTCACGTGGGTTACCCATAGGATCCATGCACTCCTATTGCATAAAGTTTATTTAGGAGAAAGATATGAAGCATTCTAGCTATTCTACAATACACAAATTTATGAAATTTGGAAGCCTTTGCCAATGCTTGTTCATTTTTGTAGATTGTTTCCAAAACCATGGATATCAGTAAGGTTTTTTGTCTATATGATTGATTTTTTTTGTTGCAATTTTGTCAAACAGTGGTGCGGTTTTTGGTTCTGATCTACTAGGACGTACTGTTCTTGGAAACAACAATTTTATTGGGTACCATGCAGTTGTTGGAGTAAAATGTCAAGATATGAAATACCGAGTAAGAATTATATTGCAGGCTATTTTTTTAAATATCATACTTTATTTTGTACTTTTCCATCGAAAATGGTAAGAACAGGGGATCTCAATCTGTGTTTTTTTTCTTATTCTACTTGGTATTATATTGAAAAGGAGGGCCTTACCACATTGTAATTCTGTTATGATTTTTTTGGTTGACTTGTAAATTTGTTTTCTGGATGCCTCACACAAGTTAGAGTCATATGAACTATGGTTTGCAGATTGTACCTTACTCACTAATTGAGTTGCTTTGTATATATTCTTGGTCTTGGCTAAGATCATATATATAGTGATCAGCTTAACGCATGACAGGGGTGTAGTATGCTGCCAATTTTAATAAAAGTAACATCTGGTGGGAAGAAGGTAATCATATGTTAGCTTTATAAGAGTAGTATCAATACTGAAGTATAAAAATCACAGCATCTAATGTCTGTGATTACAGAAGGATGCAAATCTTTTAGGAATTTTTTTGTCATCTAGACCTATGAATAATGGGGTTTTACCGGCAGAAAAAAGATTCTAGAAATGGTATTACAAATTTAGAAGGCCTGTTAAATGTTTGAAACCTAAAAATTTATGGAGAGGAAGTTAGCTTAAGGCTTGAACAGTTACTTAAGTCTTACATCACATGACATTGGGACATGGGGACAGGGCATACATAGATTCCTTAAAACAGGATACATAAGATGAGTGTGCACACGTGTATGTGCACACATGCACACACATATTTAAAGTAAAATAATATTAAAATTACAAAAACAAAATATAGACAAAGATGTAAATTTTGGGAACATAGAGAAAATACTAAATAGAACTATGTCATGATCAAACACACTCTTTGACACATTTGAACAGTTTTTGAGACTGGCCTTCTTAGCTCAGGCTATTCTCTAGATGACATCATCAGGCCATTGTGGCTTACATAGTAGTTGAGGAGACAATGTGCTCCACTGATTCTAATGCAGATAAGAATCCTTTGCATTGGTCTTTTTGCAAGTGATCCAGCCAACTCCCTGTAACATGAGTGTTTGTTCTTCTCTTTTTAAATCTCACACTTGACCGGTCTCCACTTTATTGTCTAGGGTTTACCTCTTAGGCATTTTATATTGTTAATTTGCGTTGGTCTTCCTACTCATTTAGATTTTAGATTTTTTGCAGATGGCATAGGCACTCCTACATGGGCTTTGTAACTTGCTGTACTTTGGTCATTTGTAGACATTAATATATTTTCTTTCTTTCTTTGAGCCTTGTTTCTGAGATTTGAGAAAAGTAAACTTCAGTGTAGTTGTGTTTTCATGTCCAAGACAGTTGGGATAATGGATGTAGTCCTATCTTTATCCTCGTTGGTTTACTTGGTGATTTCTTCTCTAAATTGTTTTCCCTTAAAATGTATAATTTCATTTGTTAGCAATTACTTTCTCATTTCATAGATAGCATTGAGTGACTTTTGAAAGTGGTTGATTGGCACTGAAGCTTCTAATTGCACAAGATGGTGATGACTGCTTCCTCTATATTGGAGACAACAATGACATCAGGGAACATGCAAAGCATGCAAAGCTTCAACTCTTTGAAGAGAAGATGATCTTGAGTGTGCCTTTTTTCTCTTGCATCTAGGAACATATATATCAAAAGGTAACATAGGTAAGCGTTTCATGTTTGAAATGCTTTCTCCTATAGCTGCTTTTGTACTAGTCCAAATATGCCAGGGAACCCTTAAAATAGTCTTACAAAATCCTTTAAATAGTCCTGCAACAACACTCTTCATCATCTACGATA